>CAMZMU010000128.1:43337090-43419439 GCA_947311845.1 Poa pratensis
AAATAAACAAACAACATTGCGGGACTGCTCATAGCAAGGGGTTAGCTTGCCTCCGGAGAAGGATTCCAAATGGTTTGGAAAGTTTCGGACTCACCGCGGGTCGGAATCCCGAAGAACGCCTAAACCACGAAACGACAAACGGTGTAATAAATAAAGGCTATGAAACTAAATACTCCAAAGATAACAAAACTAGTACCACTGGCTAGATCTCGACGAGATATGAATTTAGGAATTTGAATCAACTAAAACGGAGCTACGGTTCAAAAGTTATGGGCATGCGACGGATAGTTATCTGCTGCTCACCGAAAAAAACAGAACTGCGGGAAAAAACTGCACGGACCGCTCTGGCCGTGCGGTTGGGCCGCGGATGGGCCGTCGTGCCCTGCGCGCACGCTGCGCCAGCGCCCGAGCGGGCCACCGGTGGACCGCTGGCTGCTGCGCTGCTGCCTTCTGGCCAGCTGGGCTGGGCTGGTGCAGCTACTGGTGCTGCCTCGAAGAGAAAAACAACTGGATCGACCGACCCGGTCGTCTTCCTCCTCCGCTGCTGTACTGGAACAGCACGGATCTGCCGGGGACGGCCGAGGAGCGCGCCTAGGGACCGGCCGGCGGCAGGGACGGGCCGGAGGTGGCTCCGCCGCGGTCGTGGGAGGAGGGGCCGGCGGCGGGTGGCCTTTCCGAAGCTCCTTCGAGCTCCGGCCATGGTGGCTATGGAGGAGTTTTGTGGAGGATTTTCTTGTGGCTTTCCTCTCTCGTTCTTGCACCGAATGGAAGATCAGGGGAGAGGGAAAAAAGGAGAGTGGCTAACCTTTGCTCGAGCTGCTCTGGGGTGCTCTTATATAGAGGGAGAGGAGGGGGATTTGATGGCACCGACGGCCACTGGTGCACCAAACTTGCTCCACGATTAAATGGAGGGGATAGGCTCGGGCTGGATAGGGGTGACTCCGGTCTGAGCCAGGGGAGCAGGAGAGGGCTTGGTCACTGCGGGGTCGGCTGGGACGCGGGAACAACAGGGGAACCGGTGGAACAGGAACGCGCAGGACGCCGTCATGCGCGCTCTGGCGTCCGGAGTGCGCCACGGGCGGCATCGTCGCGTTCCCGACAACCCGGAGCACCAAATGGAAAACGGATCGCACCACTGGGTTCACAAGGACAAGACCAACAGAACCAAACTGGCCACACTCCAGAGCTCAACACTTTGCAGACTAGATTTTCCAGAAAACCTAATGCACAGAAGGTGCTCGATGAAAAGACAGGGGTCTTGCACTACTCAGAAAAATCCCCAAAAATTACCACAGGGTTTATTTGGTACTAGGAGAGTGTCTATGGAGTTTGAGCTCAATTGGACATGGGTAAATTGGGTTTTGGCAAGATGTCCAAAAATTGGCATATTGGCATGGTCATGGCAAAGTGATTTCTCACACTTCACCTTGGGGTGATCTTCTGGATATTGGTGTCTAGGGACCATGTGGTCAATGTGCCAAGTCTCATGGTCATAGGATTTGTCTAGGTATAGTTTGCTTGAAGATCTCAAATAGGCATGAAAAGGGCCTTACAAAGGAAGTGGTAGATAGGTTGACCAAATAATTTTGGTCCCAAAGGAGAAGTGTTGGGAATGGAAAATTATTCCTCCCCTGAATTTATGAGAATTTTTGGAGATGCATAGATTGACTCAAACATCTCTGGATCAGAAATGGCATTTTGGAAAATCGAGCCCAACTTGGAAATATTGCATTGAAGCATGCAATATTTTTGCATGGATTGTCTTTATAGAATAGGGGAGTCCTCTGGTATTTTTAGTGGAATTTTTCTAGCTATGGAAATAGGCTTTCCTTTGGTAGGTGGAGAAAAGGGTTTAAAAGGTTCGATAATTAGGGCTAGGGTTTTCGAGGGAAAACCTAAGCATCAAAATTATCACGGGTGATGGAGTGGTTCGTGGATCACTGGGAAATTCTTGAGGGAGCAATTCCCAAGTCAATTCATCCTCAAAGATTTGAAGAAATATTTAGGAAAAGAGAAAAAGTTTTTTTCAGGTGTCATAAAACACCACTAAAATTAGGTTTCAATTTTCGGGGTGTTACAACGTGTCTCGGGCCAGGCAGGCTTCTTTGGGCCCACGACGCTTCGCATCGTCGACAAGACTCCAGCGTGCCCATCGTGGGCCCGGGGGCTACTGTCGGCCCGGTGGAAACCAGGGTACCACGGGCCGGCCTGCCACAGCCCTCAACACTCTGCTGAAGATTCTGCTAAAGACCAGGCGTCTCAGCCTGGTGTGCCTCACGAGGGACCTTCCCCTCGCGAGGGCCTCTCTCATCGAGGGAATGTCGCTAAGTCCTGGCGCACATCTGCGCCACCCTCGCGAGGCCACCCTTGTCAGGCGTCAAGTACAAAGACCTCGGCGAGGCAATCCTGCCCTCGCGAGGTTCCTTGGAGTGGAAGCAAGCTCTGTCTCCGTGATACAGCACACAAGGCCTCTGCGCCCGCCGCAGAGTGACACGCACGCATGCGCGCAGTGACGACCACGCCGCAGTTGCCTCTTTGGTGATAAAAGGTGGTCAACAAAGCAGCACCAAGCAAAGCGGACTACAAGAATTGCCATTCGGTGAAAAGGGGACCGTTGGCCGCTACGCTCCAAGCCAACGTCACCGTAGGGCACCCCACGGGCCTCTCCAGCGCCAGCCCTTCGTCCTGGATGGACGGTGGCTTTTCCTGCCAAGGAGCAGCAATCTCCTCCATGGACTGAGTCCATGGACAGCTCCGTCGCCGTGCACTGTCCTCCTCCTTCGTCGCCATGTGGTAGCCCTTCCCGCCTAATGAATGGGGGAAAGAGGCCCGAGGCACCTATATATGGAGGCAGTGTACGACCAAGGGAGGGGATTCGGACATTCGACCCCAGATCGAGAAGACCAAGCTCTTTCCACCATAGTTCCACCGTAGCAAAGCTTGCACCTCTGCGAGCTCTTTGTACTGTAACCTCCACAAGCAGTGCAATAAAACCAAGCAGGAGTAGGGTCTTACACGTCATGGTGGCCCGAACCTGGGCAGCGGCTCGTGTTTACTCTCTGCAGTGATGTCCCTCACTGAGCTCGATGAGCACCGTCGCCGAGGTAGTTGAGGGTTGTTTGATGCGTGTTCAGCCCCTGTCGTTCCTGGCTACAGTGAGACACACCCCTAGTTCCTGGGACTAGTCTCCGACAGCGGAGCTCGGTGTTGATCATGGCAAACCCCGAATCAACGATCCAGCGCTCATCGTATGAAGTCTTCACCCTCTTCCAATAGTGATCCATGTCTTGATTGGCGCTGGTGATTGAGTCCAAGCTCACCGTTTTCCATGCTTCGGCGAGGAGCTCATATTCCTTGGTGCTCCACTTGATGCGAGGCTCGGCGGGAGGCTTGGGTCCCTTTGGCACCCTTTTCTTCCTCTTGCCTTTGGGTGGTGCTCCTTCTTCGCCGATGCCTGCCTCCTCCGGCTCGGCTTTGACCTCGCCTTCCTCAGCCTTGACGCCCTCCGGTCTGCTGCGTCCCAATCCTGCCACCCACGCCGCCGGTCTGATGTGCTTCCATACCGCCACTTTGGGTGAAGAACCCAGGGATGGCCGCCGAAGCCATGGAGCCGGTGGTGATGATCTCGTAATTGTAGGCATCGTCGTGCATTCCGCCGAACACGCTGCGGCCGTCGAGACTCGCGGCGAAAGGGAGCGCACGCGCAGCGACGGCAGCTTGAGAAACTCGGTGGGCCTGCATACGGCGGAAGCGGGGGAGGGAAGTGCGGGAACGCGATGTTGGGGTTGAAGCCTCCGTCGGCGTACTCAGGCGAGAAGTGCCGCTTCATCGCAGCGAGGGACGGCGAGTAGCCAGTCAGCGAAGCGACGCTAGCTTGGCTGCCCAATCCGGCGAACTGGGCAGGGTGAGGCGGGAGGCCGACCCTTATCTTCGCCGCCGGCAAGCTCCTCTCCACGACCGGCGCCGCCAAGCTTGCCTCTATCTCCATCCCATCTCGTCATCTTCCTCCTCCTCCTCCACCTCGCCGCCCTCAGCCAGGCGCTTGGCCCTCAACACCTTCTCCCTCGCTCGGCGGCTGGCGTTCTCGGTATTCCGGCACAGCACGTCTGCAGCCCACTTGGCGTTGCTCTAGCCTGACGGCCTCTTCATCGGCGTCCTGGGCTTCCTCAGCTTCTTCACCTTCTCGATGGCGGCGGCAGTGGTGCGGGGATCGGTGAATTTTTAGTGGCATGGCGACCAGATCTAGGGGGAAATGGCGGGAGCTGCGGGCGGGGAGGGATATGTGGAGCGAAAATGGAGGGAAAAGGCGAAAAATGGAGAGAAAGTCGCCATGTCTCGCCGACGGTGCTGGCCCACGTCGCCTTTTCGCTTCAGCCGGCGCCCCTAGGTGAACCCCATCGCGCTGGGTTCGACTTAACGCCGACACAAAAAAAGGCGCAAACCGGAGCTAAACGAGGCTTGGGGGCGGGCGACTGGAAGAATTTCCTTTGCGCAGATGATACGTCTCAAACATATCTATAATTTTTGGTTGTTCCATGCATGTTATATATCATTGCCACACGTTTTTATAATGTTTTTATATCATTTTGGCACATTTTATGGAACTAACCTATTAACAAGATGCCCAGTGCCAGTTCCTATTTCTGTTGTCTTTTTGTTTCAGAAAAGCTAGTCGGTTAACTTTCTCAGAATCAGCTCATAATTTACGGAATTATTTTTATGAAGAAACAAAGACGAAGCCAGGAGGGCGCCTGCAGGGGGGGCCCACGGCCCCTAGGCGCCACCCAGGAGCGGTCAAGGGTGGACCGCGCCTGGGCCCCAACTAACGCCCTCGAGAAGCTTCCGACGCCGCCCTTTCGCCTATAAATTCTATTCCTCCCGAAAACCCTCGGGGCCAGATCATATTTCCAGAAAACGTCCGAGGTTGCCGCCGTCACCAACCCTAGATCGGGAGGGTTCTGCTGCTCCTCTCGGCACCCTGCCGTAAGGGGAGATCGTCACCGGAGGCATCTACACCACCATGTCTGCCTCCGGAGTGATGCGTGAGTAGTCCACCACGGGACTACGGGTCCATGGCGGTAGCTAGATGGTTGTCTCTTCTCCTTGTACTCCATTGTTTAGATCTTGTGAGCTGCCTAACATGATCAAGATCATCTATTTGTAATGCTACATGTTGTGTTTGCGGGGATCCGATGAATTATGGAGTCATGACATTATTTTTCATTTTATCTATGATATGTTTTATTTATGATCTTGCATGCTCTCCGATGCTTGTGTATGCTTTGGCCGAAGTAATTACTTGTGTCTTTAGAGGGAGTATTTATGCTAGATAGTGGGTTCATGCCTCTCTTATCTAAGCTCGAGTTGACAGAAACGATTAAGTCTTGAGATGTGCTGCTGCTACTAGGGATAAAACAGCGGTGTTTATTGCTATATTTGTAACCATTGCTTACATTACGACCATGCTTATTGCAACTATTTGTTGCTTGCAACTTAATACTTTCGGGTGACATGCTGGATAGCGATCCCGGGGTGGATTATTAGTCATAATGTAGTTGGATAACAGTCAATGCATTTTGACATAATGCCCATATTAAATGAAATGGTGAACTTTGTGTCATGATAGTATTGTTATGCGCCCGTGCTTTGTCAATTACCCTGCTGTAATTTGTTTACCCAACATGTTTATCTTTCGGAGAGACACCACTAGTGAACTGTGGACCCCGGTCCTATTTTCCTATAATGCTTACAACCGTTTTGATAGCTTTTCCTAGTCATTTGCTCGCTGGTCATTTTTGCTCTCATATTATTTTACACATATACGTTTAATCCTTTGTGTTCAACAAGCCGGATGGATTGACAACCTCTCTGTTTCGTTGGGGCAAAGTAGTGTGTTTGTGTGTGCGCAGGTCCACATCAACAACTCTTTTCGGCGCCATTGCCATTGACACCTAGCCGAAGCCTTCTCCAAGTCCTGCTGGACTGATAACCTTGGTTTTATAATCAAAGTAAACTTGCTGCTATGCTACATCATACCTTCCTCTTGGGTTCTCAGCGAACGTGTGATGGTCCCGAAGAGCAAGGCCTTGATACCTGCAAAAGTAAACGGGATTAGGTTGAGACTCCAAGTGCAGAGTGTATAGTAAGTGGAAGACAGTTTTCCCCACGAGGGGTGACTCGAGGGTTTAATATCGAACTCTCGGGGAATCTGAAGTGGTAGATTTATCTTCTTATCCTTCTTTTGGTTACCTACAAAACAAGGTTAGATGTTTTGGTCCTCAACCTCACCTGTGGTTGTCAAGCACAAGGTGTAAGAATGATATCAGGATAGTTATGCAATGCAAACAAGAAATAAATATGCAATGATGGTGGATGCAATGGTAAATGATATTTTTGGGTTTTTGAATGATGTATGCAAGATGAAAAGTATTTTTGTATTTTCGGATTTAATGATGGCTGAAAATAGAAAAGTGGTATATGGTGTTGGAAAGGTGTTTCTTATGATTAAAAATGGACTGGGGTTCATGGTTTCACAAATGCACTCTCTCTTTATAAAGTGGTAGACAATGGAACACACACAGTTAACATATGAGATTGCAACACAGGGTTTGATAACAAGTTACTTAGATATATGGGCATCACGTCCTAACATAGAGATCTTTTGGTTATTAACCTCTCTTATACTCCACCAAGATGCGAACTAAATCATAACACCTCAGTAATTAAGATAACTCAGAGTATAGCATTAAGTATCATGACATGAAGTGAAAATAAGAACATGCTAGATCTAGTCATGGAGTAGTGGCAATGGTCACGCCCACATCCCCGGTAGCATGGTATTTTAGTTTATCCCTAGTGAGGCAACAAAGTAAGGTAAAGATACCAAAGTGGATCGCAGAACTTTCTCTCACGTTCACTGCACTAGCCACCCCCCGTTACTCCAACTAATGCACACGTTCCCCCACACACGCTCTCATAAACATGCTTGATCAAAACAAGTAGACAAGAACGGGGTACATAATATGCATCTATACTCATAACTGAAACAAACATTGCAATCTCAAACATATATTAACTCATAAAGATCCACCACAAAGGTATTACAACGGTGACCGTAATCATGTTCAGCAGCTCATACGGTGCTAATTAGTGAAGCTCAAGAGAGGAGAGATACATAAGTTACTTCCACAAACCCATAGTCCAGAGGTGGACTACTCCCTCTTCATCATGGAGACGGTGGAGAAGTCGATGGAGAAGATGGAGACCACGCCGGCAGCGCCCCGCCGGAGTTTTCCCCCTCCAATCTGCAGCTCCTGATCTCCGTTTCGGTGTTTCTGTGTTTGTGCGGCGCTCCTTCCAGAGAACGTCGGGGGACCTTTTTTATAGGCGTTTTTAGGTCAAGACGATGTCGGTGGAGAAGATCGACGGCAACGGAGCCACGAGGCCAAACGGGTGGGTCCCACGCGGCCACAGTACCTGGCCGCGTGGGCCACCCCTTTGGCCCTCGGCCTCCGTTTGTTCGCTTCCTTCGCCCACAGGTCTTCTTCCTTCCAAATATTGACGCCCGTAAATTTCCAGGTGATTTCGTTGACGTTTGGGTCCCTGAAACATTAAAATAAAAAAGGGTTTTCTGCCTGTGCAGGGTTAATTCCATAAAAATAGGAAATAAATGAATATTCCCAAAATCATTATAAAACATTGATATAACCCTTATATGATGCAAATATGATTGGAATATAAGCAATTAAAGTGCAAAGTTCATGTATGCATTTTACATGCATCAACATCCCCAAGCTTAATCCATGCTCGTCCTCGAGTATGAAGATGATAAAACTAACATGGACTTTGCAATTTAATACTTAACAATGAATCAAAGATGATTACTATTGCTACATATAGTCAAATGATTCATTCTTCAAAGGAGTAGCAATATGCAAATAGTTTATGAAGTGATATCAAGTATTCAAGACAAGGATGTTCATTGATAGTTCACAAAGTGTAACATGGTAGCAAGTAATATGGAACACATGTATGCATAATGATAAGTAGAACATCCTACAATGGTCATAGAGTGTAGATGAAAATCTGAATATGATAGGTGTACACTTTGGAAAGATGTATATGTGAGTAGAGGTAAAGCATGCATAAGTTTCATCCAACTTCCAAACTCTTCTACTTAAGTTAATGATTGCAATAAGGTATTCATTGGTGTCAAGCTCTCATTGCCCCTATCATAGCATCTTGAATGATTAAGGTTAAAGTGAAAGCAAATATGAGTAGTGTGCTTGATAAAGAATGGGTTGAATGTCTCATGCCCCTTGAATACAAGTACTTACACCATGTGTTACTCAACTTGGGAAACAAAGCAAGTTCAATTAAATATCATTGTAAGCATAATAGTATCATCAAGAGCGTCAACTGGGGTACCTCTTGTCCCAAGATATGGAACAAGCCCATATCAAAATGACAAGACAAACAAACAAAATGAACAATCTCAACACCCTTTTTATTTACCATTTGGAATAGTTTTTTATTGCAAGGTGTATCACAGAAGGTTCACCATAGTATGTAAGTAAATTTCCACCATGAATGATGCATGGCTTAGATTAGCGGCCCAGGCGTCTCTCTAACCATTTACACAAACTCATTTAAACTCACTCTATTTCCACATTTATTTCAACATGATAAGCATCCATAGACAAAAGCACATGATATCAACTAAATGAGATGAAGAGCGTGTTGAAAGCTTGCCATGTGACAGCACATATGGGCTAACTTCCAACCCAAAACATTCATCAAGCCACAAACATCATAATCTTAATCACAATGGGTCAAGTTTTATTATGCAAATAAAAGAACATTGTGCATCAAGTTCGTGAGAGCTATATAACCAATTTTTTCCATTGCAATCAATAACATAAACATTTTCATTCAGAGGTAAGATAACACAAACAACATGTTAAACATACTCGGAATAGCATAAAGCCAATAGGTAGATATGGTGGACTCACTGGAATAACTTTGGTTGAAGGTGTTGGAAACAAGTTTTTGCTTGTTGGAGTTTTTGGGCTAGCAAAAGGGAGAAAGTTGACCATCTAGATGCATGCATGAGTGTCCATAGAACTAACTAATCCATGTTAAACCAAGTGAAATAACAATCAGCACCAAAACATGAATAAGTGATAGCTCTACAAAAAGAATTTGCAAACTATTACTCATAAACAAGCTCATGAATCATGCAACTATATGTATCATTAAAAATCAAGTCAAACATCCCTTTTCCCAATCTTATAAAAGCATCCAACATATTTCAACCCATATTTCCAGTAGCTCTCTCATATATAATTGATAGTGTGGTGGTCTCTCAAGACTCAAACAAAAAAAAAAACGACGCTCCAAGTTTATGCGATAAAGTGTTTCGATCGAAAAACAGAAGTTGGACGTGTGCAAACCGAGAGTGTGTAGGTCCAGCGGGGTTGTCTTCACATCCCCAAGCTTATGGTCTTCACCATCCTTGGATAGCTCTTGGTGCATCTCCTCCAATCCCTGTGAAAAAACTTCAAAACACCGTTTCTCCCATCTCTTTTCTGTGGGGTGCATTAATAGTGATAAACAAATAGGTTCCTTGCTGCATATAATCCTTGAACAAAAATTCATATGACATGTCCAGAAAGTGTATAATGTTGTATGCCTACTCATAAACTCAATTGGATCAAAAAGATTCAACTTAAAAGCTCAAAGCATGCATCAAACAAAATGGGACAGAATCTGTCCAGAAAAACAGCAGCAAAACGTATTTTTCTACCCTACCAAACTTTCTCGAAAAATTCCGAAAAAATTCATGCATACAGAGGATGAAAAGTTGCAACTACAGTTCAAATATGAGCTCATTCGGAGTTACAGAATAAGAATTAAAAATCATACCGTGCACTGACTCGTGCAGGAATAAAATCTCCGAACGCTATAAGCAACTTTTTCAAACCAAAAAGGGTAAAACTTGGCACTTTATTAAAACTCCAGAACCTAACTAGACACAAATCTCTTGTTACAGCAAGAGGACACAAAGAAAAATCACACAAAAAATAACCGGGTTGCCTCCCGCAAAGCGCTTTCTTTATAGCCATATAGCTAGGCTTCTTACTTGTTGTTTTATTGTGGACGAAGCTCATGAGGGAGCTTGAACTTTGGTGGTTCCCTCTTCCTTGGAAAGTGTTCCATGCACTTCTTGTGTGGAAACTGAAACTTTACATTCCCTTCCTTTGAATCAATGATAGCACCTGTGGTACGAAGAAAAGGTCTTCCAAGAATAATAGGACTAGAGGTTTTATTCCCCATGTCCATGATTAGAAAATCCACAGGCACAAAAGTCATATGTAACTCTACCATAACATCACTTACTTTTCCCAAAGCATGTTTAATAGAGTCATCAGCAAGTGCTAGTTCAATAGAGCATTTTTCAAGATTTTTCAATTCAAGCACTTCATATAGTTCTTTAGATAAAACAGAGACACTAGATCCTAGATCAAGTATGGCATGGTGTGTCTCTTTTCCAATAGTTACTAGTACCTTAGGTATCCACATATCCCCAAGCTTAGGTGGTATCATAGCCTCTTGGTTGTACCTAGCAATCTTTTCTTTCAAGACATGATTAGCAATATAAGAACCAAAACCTGCTTGGTTAGTGTTGATGGAAGGATCACTTGCAAATTTTTGTAAGATAGATATTAATTCATGCAAGCTACAATTTTCTAAGTCAAGCAAAGGATCCTTGACTTCATTAAGCATTTTAACTTCCTCAACTTCTTCCCAAGCAAGATTCTCATTCCTTTTCTTTAAAGCAAGATTCAAGGCTATTTGGAGGTCATCCTCCTCTTCAACATGATTCTTAATATCCCTATCTAAAGGTTCCAGCATAGAAGATATTCTTTCATTCAATTCCCTAGTCAACTTCTTTTTAGACTTGGCATAGTTCAATATTGTTTCCATTTTCAAAGAGATTCCAGAAAGAGTGTTATTTGTCTTTTTCATCCTAGACTTGGTATGAAGGATAAATGAATGCAAATCATTTTTAGTAGGATAGTCCTCCATAAGTTTGTAGACATAAAGTTGACCTATCCATAGAAGCTTTTAGTTGTTTGATCCCAGTTTCATATTTGGATTCTATAGAATTCCCAAATAAATTTTCCATCAAATTATTAGCATGTGAGGGATTTCCAGAAGCAAATTTTCCACTAGTCAATGAGTCTAGAAAACATTTCGACCAGCCATCTATACCTTTATAGAAGTTTCTTATCACAGTGGCAGGAGTATATTTAATGACACCATTTTTACTAGTGTCCTTAATTCTATACCAAGCATCCATCAATGACTCTCCATAGTATTGACCAAAGTTGTTCATTTCAGCACTAGGATTCATTTTAGCAAGTTTTTTTTGGTATTTTTAATTTTTTATGCAAAACTGAAATAAATATGATATGATATGCAATGACACTAACAAAACAAATAAATTGCTTTGTAAGTAAAGATGGATAAGATGGTGCTCACGTAGGTGCAACCTCCCCAAGCTTAGGTGTTAGCACAAGTTGGTGACGTTGACTTTGTTGTGAGATGAATGCGATGATGCACACCCTTGGATAAATCTCTCAGCTACGATTCCCCGGCAACGGCGCCAGAAAACGTCTTGATGATCCCGAAGAGCAAGCTTGATACCTGCAAAATAAACGGGATTAGGTTGAGACTCCAAGTGCAGAGTGTATAGTAAGTGGAAGACAGTTTTCCCCACGAGGGGTGACTCGAGGGTTTAATATCGAACTCTCGGGGAATCTGAAGTGGTAGATTTATCTTCTTATCCTTCTTTTGGTTACCTACAAAACAAGGTTAGATGTTTTGGTCCTCAACCTCACCTGTGGTTGTCAAGCACAAGGTGTAAGAATGATATCAGGATAGTTATGCAATGCAAACAAGAAATAAATATGCAATGATGGTGGATGCAATGGTAAATGATATTTTTGGGTTTTTGAATGATGTATGCAAGATGAAAAGTATTTTTGTATTTTCGGATTTAATGATGGCTGAAAATAGAAAAGTGGTATATGGTGTTGGAAAGGTGTTTCTTATGATTAAAAATGGACTGGGGTTCATGGTTTCACAAATGCACTCTCTCTTTATAAAGTGGTAGACAATGGAACACACAGTTAACATATGAGATTGCAACACAGGGTTTGATAACAAGTTACTTAGATATATGGGCATCACGTCCTAACATAGAGATCTTTTGGTTATTAACCTCTCTTATACTCCACCAAGATGCGAACTAAATCATAACACCTCAGTAATTAAGATAACTCAGAGTATAGCATTAAGTATCATGACATGAAGTGAAAATAAGAACATGCTAGATCTAGTCATGGAGTAGTGGCAATGGTCACGCCCACATCCCCGGTAGCATGGTATTTTAGTTTATCCCTAGTGAGGTAACAAAGTAAGGTAAAGATACCAAAGTGGATCGCAGAACTTTCTCTCACGTTCACTGCACTAGCCACCCCCCGTTACTCCAACTAATGCACACGTTCCCCCACACACGCTCTCATAAACATGCTTGATCAAAACAAGTAGACAAGAACGGGGTACATAATATGCATCTATACTCATAACTGAAACAAACATTGCAATCTCAAACATATATTAACTCATAAAGATCCACCACAAAGGTATTACAACGGTGACCGTAATCATGTTCAGCAGCTCATACGGTGCTAATTAGTGAAGCTCAAGAGAGGAGAGATACATAAGTTACTTCCACAAACCCATAGTCCAGAGGTGGACTACTCCCTCTTCATCATGGAGACGGTGGAGAAGTCGATGGAGAAGATGGAGACCACGCCGGCAGCGCCCCGCCGGAGTTTTCCCCCTCCAATCTGCAGCTCCTGATCTCCGTTTCGGTGTTTCTGTGTTTGTGCGGCGCTCCTTCCAGAGAACGTCGGGGGACCTTTTTTATAGGCGTTTTTAGGTCAAGACGATGTCGGTGGAGAAAAGATCGAAGGCAACGGAGCCACGAGGCCAAACGGGTGGGTCCCACGCGGCTACAGTACCTGGCCGCGTGGGCCCCCCCTTTGGCCTCGGACCTCCGTTTGTTCGCTTCCTTCGCCCACAGGTCTTCTTCCTTCCAAATATTGACGCCCGTAAATTTCCAGGTGATTTCGTTGACGTTTGGGTCCCTGAAACATTAAAATAAGAAAACGGGTTTTCTGCCTGTGCAGGGTTAATTCCATAAAAATAGGAAATAAATGAATATTCCCAAAAATCATTATAAAACATCTTATATTTACTAATTGGAGGCACCATAGAAAGCACCATGTTAATCCTCACGTGAAAACAAAAGAGATCCGTTCGATATTACTCTCACGCGTAAACAACCATTGGATCAAGTCATGAGACTTGCGTCATCTCCACGCGCGTTGCTGTATGACCTCCGTATTGCTCAAACCCTACAAACCGATCTCACCCGGTTGGATTTGTTATTCGCTGCCGCCGCCGGCCGGCTACCAAGAAAAAGCGATCTGCTCACTTGAGATGGACTTCGGCTGTTCGATTGATCCTTCTAATCTTGCCCAGCGAGCCTCTTATACGCTGCCACTGATGCCGGCTGCTGATTGTTGCCGAGGCAGGTGCAATTAACAGACGCATGGTTGATTGATCGATTCTGTTATGACGTTTGTCCAAAGTGAGCATGACCACCGTGATGTCATAGGCAGCAGAGCAGGGAAGGGCATGCATAAGGTGAGCCATCAACATTATTATATTGGTGCTGAACTGTTGCTTTGCCTTTCACTTCCTAATTAAGTTGGGTTTCATCAGCATATTCATCACGTTTTTCACTCATCTCTGTTAATTTTGCATAGTGGTGTTAGTCCGATTGCTCCAGTTTTTTTCCATTCGTTATATTTTGGAGGTCATATTAGTTAGTGTGGTAAAACTTATTAATTGTGGTCAAAGTAATTCATCGATCCATATATTGGCTTATTTTACTTGATTTAACAGAGTGACAGATACTACTATGCACTAAGTAAGATAGTATGGCAAGTTCTTTGCACTAGATAAAAATTATAAAATACAGGAACATTTGACTTCCTTTCTTTAGGTGTGCTCAGATTTTCGGTGAATAACATCAAGTCAGTTTTTCCTTAGTTACATCACGATTTCTGAAGTGAGGACCAATTTACATATGCATGTATGGTCCTCTACTCTGTTGAATTGGCAGTAACCTCTGTAATATCACGTACGTAATGTGATCTCCTAATTGCAGTTCATCTGGACGGTGATCTGCTTCGTCGTACCAATTGGAGGCACTAATTGGAGGCACCAATAGAGCTCTCACGTTAATCCTGGAGAAAACTTAACAAAAGCCATCCGATTAAGATCAGGAGCAAGTAAAAGCCGTGACTGCCGCTATCGATTAATCCCGAAGTACCCTAACTGTGATCTCCGTCGCCTGCCTCGGTCTCGCAGCCCCATGGCTTCGTTTTTGTGTATCGAGGGTAAAGCCATCTCTTCATGTTACCGCCGTCGAGTTTGGGCTGCATCCATCCATGGTAAAGCCAGCTCATGTCTATATCGACGATTACTCTTGGATCAATCATGAGCATCACCTCCAAGCTGAGAAATAGCGGGTGTTGTAGGTGCCATCCTGCCTGCCGGCTCACCAGCTTATTAGTTGATTTCCCTGTTATATTCCCAGTCAGTTTTTCCTCAGATTCAGCTCTTGATTATCCAATTGCTTAGCTTCTATATCATATTCGTGGCACAATTCTTTGAATTTTTTCTGCTGAATAATTTACAAGGGACGCAACTTGGAGGTGGAGAAAGGCGAGCCTAGGAGGTGGAGAAACACGCACTGGCGCATGCAAATACATGCGGTGAGAGATCGAGCAAGTTGAGCAGCTTACGACTATCAACCTTTTAGCTGAGCTGATTAGGCTCTGGCCGGTGGCCGTGGAAGGGAGCGATTAGGAGATTTCTTAAGCCGGACAGAGGAAGGAGAGGAGCAATATGGGGGGCGAAGGCGACTGCCTCTCTGCTACTTCATCCTCTGGCTTGATTCCACGGCCGGTCGCCATGCCGTTCATCGTCCCCCATTCAGCGCTAACGACCGCTATGCAATCTGTGTACTTCCAAAAACAATCTGGACTTTCCTTGGACAAGTTGCGTCTGTTTTCTCGGATTGAATTTTCTTTTCTTGGATTCTACCGTACATGATGTTGTGTACTGCGAGCAGTTAACATGCTCTTACTTTTTTTTTTGACATGCTCTTACCTCTTTGTCTTGCAGGTGAAACATCGGTGGTTTTCTTAGGTTGCCTTCTCTAATCTGCATACAGTTATTTCGGATCGGAGGGAGTACCTTTTTTTTCAGGTTTTCAATTTTGTTCCAATTTGTTGATGTAGGCGAGTTTTATCCTCTGATTAAAAATTGAGTGCAAAAATAAATTATTAGCAAATTGATCTCACATTTGTTGGGAGAACAATAGCAATTTCTTCGATCCAATTTAAGGAAAATGAGTTCTTAATTAAAATACAACAGATCATAATGAGATATCGGCTTAGTTCAGGAAAATCTCATTCTGATTCATGTAATATTTTTCACCTGAGATTGATGTAATATTTATGATTTTCGGTTATAAGTGAACTTCCGATCATCATATCATACAGGAGGTTTGCAAGTTTGTATCTGTATATCAGATATAGTGCTTAAACTGTGCACATGTCAGTTCACACATTAGGTTGAGAAGTTCATGTGAATTTTAAGTCCATTAATTAAGATCATACAAGGCTCATGATTTTAAATTATTAAGGATATTTTTGTAGGATCAGTTGACCACGTGTGATGCTATTCTTTACCGTTGGTGAAAAAGTAACAACTAAATCCTTACAGAATCATACATGGTGTTGTGTGCAGTGAAACAACTACATATACCTTGAACATGGTTTTCACTGTATTTTTCTATGTTGCCTCCTTTCGTTTGTTTAATTTTTTAACTAATTAAAAAGTCTGGCAAATATTCTCCGATGTGACACTCTTGCATGTTACTATACTCTCTAAACTCATTCCCTCCAACAAGGCCGTATTATGTTATACCATTGTTGATGCTGCTAAAAAGTCCATGTTTTTCTCAATGAATCAGTTTAGCTTTATTTTCATTTCATATCGTATTTTAAATGTTTACACTACGTGTATGTACCATGTCGTGCGAGGTACCTCAAAGCTACAAGGTTGTGGCAGGTATATTGATGTGTGGACTTTTTTCGCCCAGAGATATCCGAGGTACATGCAGATCTATGTATACATGAATATGCGATCATTTATACTACTTAATTCGCAATGCTTCACTCCAAACGGTTACAGAGTTAGGACACAAGATTATGTTTGGCGAAACAATATAATATATCTTTAAGGTTTGAAATTACAAGTTCATGGTACATGTTCAGTGAGATAAATAAAAAATATGAACTCCAATAATCTTTATTTTGTAATGAATTGTATTTAAAGTCATTTGTATGCCATGTAGAAGGAAGTATTGAAGTAGTTACGTACCAGTTGTTCCACAAAGTCTGAAGTAAAAGTGTCTGTTTCAGAATGAATTATACTACGAGGCGGCTGGACTGACGTAGTTTTTTGGAATCTAGAGGGAGAAAGAATATAATCTTACTGAAATGAAAATTGCTTCAATCTACCAACACATGACCCAACTGGAAAACACGCGGATTGTTGTAATACTCAACATAAATGCAAATGCAATCGGCTAAATAGAGTAAATGACTTTTTTATACAATATGGATAAATGACCAGCTCAAGTCTTTCCTCTATTCATATAAAGTGTCGGTTGACTACTAATGTTCAATCCGGGACCACAATAAATTCAACGATATGCATGTCGTGGTGGGATCACGGCAGATGCCATGGGTATGGCTTAGTTGGGGCCGAATGGTCGTTGGGGGAATCCGGGGAGGGTTTATGCACTCAAGACGTGCACAAGCAAGAACATGCGAGAAACCACAAGAACATGAACAAGAAGCCGAGAAAGCCGAGAACACAAGACACCACGATGTACCCAGGTTCGGAGCCTTCGTGAGGAAGTAAAACCCCTACTCCTGCCTTTCCTCTCTCAATATATCAGTGTTGTTCTCAAGTACAAGGTGCTCCTCGAGCTGTATGATGCTCCCAAAGTGAGAGCTCTAGACGGGAGATGAAACTATGAAGGGGAAATGAGCTAGGGTTTTTTCCGTCCTCCTCCCTGGAGGTAGAGATGCCGCATATATACACAGGCCGAAGTACATTTTTACCCCTGCCTACAACTGACAATGGCATGGCCAAAAGGTAGAAGACAAGCCTCTGCCTCCTGCCAGCTCAACGCCGAACTGTCAGGCCAGCCAGGCCTAGCTTTCCTCTTCCGGTCATACTTCAGTAGCCTGCCGAGGTCTAGCCTGTAGACCTTTCCCGAAATAGCCGAGTCAGCTCCTAGGCCCCCGAGCTTCCGGGAAACCCGTGGACGGACCTCGCCGTCCTCTGACGTTTGGGGCTACGGGCTCTGCGGCGCCCGTGACTCCTCTGACATGCCTCGATACTTGCTGCTAACCTCGGCTGGCCGGTCACTTATACGTCGGGCCATGCTTCATCTTGGCTCGGGATACTCCGGATCCTATACCTCGTAGATAACACCTTGTCCTTGTGGTAACTAGTTGACTGCCCCAAGGTTCCTACCTCGGAGGCTATACCTCGGATGATTCCTCCGACGTTCACCTTACGTCGGATGACGCCTCCTGCGTCTTTGCTTAATTGCTACCTCGGACGGCTTACAGCCTTAACCTTACATGTCTTTACCTCATCTTTAGCCTACCCGGGGTAACCCCCGACAGTAGTCCCCGAAGCTGATGTGGTCTTGCAGCCTCGGATGAAAGGCCGCACCAGGTTCAACCCGAAACCACATGTGCTACGATGTTTAGCAGGTTACCGAACCAATACTCCGAGAAATCCATCGGTCTGTTCCTCGTGCCATACTGCTTTTCCGAAGTATCTGCCGAGATCTCGGACGTCAACCCCTCAATTTCTGCATCCTTACTGACTTCGGTCAGAGAACACTGTTCACGTGTCCCATTCGTCACTTCCTGGTCCTCGATAGTCAAAGCACTCGAGTGCTTTCCACCCCGCGGCCCACGTCAGCGGAGGTTTCCCACTTGCGCCGCTTCACGCTCCAGTAACCGCGCCGCACGACGGTTTGCCTCCTGCAACCGATCCTGTGGCCTGCTTGTCCACCGCTATCTTCGTGCCACGTGGGCATTTGTGCACAAACGATCCCACTCGCCGCTCCGATAACCGCGCGGTAGTGCGCAGTTACCGCCCGCGGTTATAAATACGGGCCCAGGGCAGTGCTTCCCTCTTCTTCCTCATTCACTCGCCGTCTCGCCTCCATCGCAACCAGTGCTGCCGCTTCCGGTTGAGAAGAAACGCGTTCCCGTCGCCGCCGACGAGCAGCCGCTCCTTCGTCGCCGCTGCAAACCGCGTCACCGGCGCCGCCCTTCAGCACCTCATTTTCACGGTGTACTCCCTTTCTTGATACCCTAGGCATTGCTCTAGGTTTCTTCCTCTTCGCGCTTTGGTTCTTCATATGTTATTGAATAAAACTCTATTTACCCCCTCCGGCAGATCTTACTCGCATACTCTTTTGGGTAGAAATTGGTTTCATGCCTCGGATAGATGTTCGCCTAGCATAGATATGCCTCTATGCACATAAGATAGCCACCAAACTCCTCCTGAGTTAGCCAAATATTGCACTAGATTCCGGATTCCCTTTTTCCTTTGCTAAACTTCTGCGCATTCTCTGCAGATTGACTCTGCCGAGATGTCTCCTCCTGAGACTTCAGAACAAACCGAGGTTCCAGACCTCGAACTGGACGTCTCCCACAGTACGTAACACTGTGGGTGACCGTTTGTTCAGGCCCCGCCCGCTACTCGCAAGTCGGTTACCCGGCACACGAACTTGTAACTGGTCCCCAGTCCTATATAAGGAGGGCCGGGCACCCCATGGAAGGGGTTCGTTTTCATTCCACTCGCCTCACTTTACTTATCGTCCGCCATAGCTCTCAGAGCACAACATACAGCTCGAGGAGCACCATTGTAACTCTTGTGATCATCATATACAGATCAGTGCAGGAGTAGGACTCCGAAGTATGCCTCGCAAAGTGAGACGAAATAGGAGAGCATCATGACGGCGTTGGCCCCCAGATGGTGCATCTGGAGGCCATAGAACTACAGAAAAGAGCGGAGGAACGGGCTGGTCGGAAGCCCAAACCCCCGCTCGATATGGTGGGTGAAGCACACCCGCTCGCCGGCTTTCGGGTGCGGCATCGTCTCCTTCGGGTCCAGGAGGCGCCAAGTAAGCTCCTTCTCCGACGGCAGCAAGCCCATGGTCCGGAAGCGGTGCAAGTTCGACTCCTTCGCCGTCGACGGACCCCACGCACCCCACTCCGTCATCTCCGACAACTTCTCCTTGGCGGCGGCCGGCAAGGACTGCCTGTGCCCTATGCTGGATTTGCGGTGGGAGGTGGAGAGTGCGAGGAAGAAGAAGAGGAGAAACGAGAAGGCAGAAAGTGCAGAGTAACTCTCCTCTCCCCGGCGGCGGTGAATATTTAAGGGGGGAGGAGGAAACGGTAACTCCCCACGATCGCGCCACGCGTCGCGTAACCGACGCCCACGATCGCCACGCGCGCGTAACTGCGGGCCACGATCTCCACTCAACGGTCGGTTGGCACAAAAGATCCGGCGCACGGGCGGTTGCCACAGAAGATCCCACACGGAAACCGAAGAGACACCCTGCACCCTGCGCAACGCATCGTGGCTTACGTCATCCCTGACGTCAGCCGCAGAGCGTTCGAGACGGATGGGAACCCGGAGCCGACACCGGACGCCGACTCCGGCGTTCACAATTCTTCACCGCGACCTCGTCATCTACAACAACAAAAACTTAGGAGCTCCCGCAGGCTTCTAGCCGTGCCGACGTCGAAGCCTCCCTGAGCTCGGGGCTACTGTCAGGGGAATAATCCCCGGGTGGCCGAACTGCCGGGACCGAGCTGCCGGTTAGGCGCTGAAGGCGGTGACCCGGAGTCGAGTCCCTGCTAAGCCCCTCAGTCGGCACCTTGGATCCCTCTTCAACAAGACAGAGACAAGAAGACAAGGCAGCATGGGTAGGAGTGTTGGAGATATGCCCTAGAGGCAATTAATAAAGTGATTTTATTTGACATGTCTCAATTGTTCATAATACGTTTTAATACCATGCTATAACTGTATTACGCAGAAACATTAATACACGTGTGCTATATAAACAACCAGGCCCCTAGTAGCCTCTATTTAACTAGTTCGTTGGGTAACAGATGATCAAGGTTTCCTGATCATGGACAATGGCGTCAGTTAACAACGGAGTCATATCATTAGGTGAATGATTTGATGGACATACCCAAAATATAGAAACGTAGTGTCCATACCTTCGACCGTGAGATCATATCAAATCTCTACTTCTCAAAGATACGGCTGATCGCATCAAATGGCATGTCTTATATAGCGTGACAATAAAGGTGAGACTTTCGGGTATCGGAAAGAAGCAGTAGAAGCGAGTGATCAAGAGCGGGAATTGCCAATCCACATAGGAGGATAGATACGCTTGGCCCACTCGGTGAGATTACATCAATGAGCTTGCAAGCATGTGACTAGGTCACGGGGATGTAATATCACAGACGAGTAAAGATAGATTTGTCAATGGCGAGGTCATGCTCGGTAATCGTGATACCGGAGAACGACGCTCGGACAATCTAAGTATCGCCAGGCAAGAGGATGAGACTGGACGTCTAAAGGTTCAAACGATAGAAGATATTCGTGGACGCAGAGGGACTATCATGGATATCCAGATCCCGATGTTAGTCATTGATCGGAGAGGATGTCTCGTTCATGTCTCGAGTGACCCGAACCGTGGGGTAACACACTTAAGGGTGGGTGACGATTAGATTGGATTTAGAGAGAAAAGAAATCGGGAACTCCGGAAGTGTTCCAGGACTTGTCCGATGTTGATCGGAGGCAACGAAATATGTTTTGGGATCCGAATGAATTAAATAATATGTATTTAATATTAATAAGTGTTATTAATGATTAAATATATTTTTATTTAATTAAATTTGAATTTTAAAAGGCATTAAACCTAAATGGGCCTTAGAGGCCCATCAGGGGGAAATCCCAAAAAGGAAAAAGGAAAAAGGAGAAGGGCCAGCCGCCCTAGGTGGGCCGAATGGGGCCCACCTAGGTGGCCGGCAGCCTCCTTGGCCGGCGCACCCCACGTGGTGTTTAGTCCCACATGGGGGAGCTAAGGAGGATGGCCTCCCTCCTCCTCCTTTAAATAGGGGACCCCCCATGCCTTTAGAAATACCCCAATTTCTCCCTTCTTCTCTCCTACCTTGAGCGTGGTTCCGTTTCTGGAGCTATGTACGATGAGAGAAGTCTCTCTACTGTACGCACACCGCCGTGCTGCTAGATCCACTCTTCCACTTCCACTGCTCTGCTGGATCTGGAGCCCGGAGGTCGTCATCCACACCGTACGTGTGTGGAACCGCGAGGCGCCATTGTTTGGCATTGGGAGCTATCTTCTTCCGCTACATGACCCTGAGGTCGGCGCCGTCGTCTCCATCGACAACGTTTGTGCGGGAACGTAATCCCGCTTCCGGTCTACAAAGGTATGTATTCTGATCTCCTTCGTACTAGTATATCTGCATAGTATAGATCCTGGCTAGTTTATGGTTATCGTCGGTAGGAATTTTTTGTTTTCTGTCCCCGATTCCCAACAGTGGTATCAGAGCCGATCTATGCGTAGATATATCAGTACGGTTAGAACACATATTGAATGTGGGCATCGATTCTACATTTGTTGCCCTCTCGCGTGTACTTGTTTATATCGCGGCATTGTTCGATGAAGCGGCCCGGACCGACTTTACGCGTACTCTTACGCGAGACTGGTTCCACACTTGACATGCGGCTTGTACCGTATATGTGGCTAGCGGGTGTCTGTCTCTCCTACAATAGTTGATATGGCATTTGCAATGGAGGGTCCCGAAAGGGGTGTAATAGAGACAATTGTCTTATCGATGTTGTGGTTGTATTCGTAGGTAAGAAACGGTTCTTGTGCGAAAGCCCTAGCAGCCACGTAAAATATGCAAAAGATACAGTAGAAAATGTCTAACTTTATTTTGCAGGGGCAATGTGATATGGTCACGGTAACTTTTATAAATTGTTTATAAACTGTCGGCGCAAAGGAGACCATTGGCGCAAGGACCATATCATGTCGCATTACATTTGATGTTATGTTATTGTGTGCATCTTATATTGTGTGTATATATATATTATATATTAGTTACACGGCGGTAGTAATATAAGATGATCCCTCCTAAAATACCATATAGTGTTCTCCCTATAGCGTGCACCACCGAAAGTTATCCGATATGAGGCAGGCCGTGACGATCGGGTGTCAGACGTATTTGCGTTCGCATAACGTGGGTGTAAGCCACGTTGCACAAGCGATACACTATAGGTCACTATGGCGAGCCTAGCATGTACAGACATGGCCTCGGAACACAGTGACCGAAAGGTTAAGCATGAGTCACATAGATGTTGTGACTGACATATCGATGTCTACCTTTGAAGCTATGCTATCGGCCGTGACGATCAGGGATAGTGTATCGGATGAGGATCGTGTAATCACTAAAACGAAGCGAGGGATATTCGTTTTGAGTGGGAGTTCTGGTAGTTTTATTTTATTAAAACTTGAACCCATATTTTATTATGAACAAAGTCTTTATGTTTTGCAAAACCTTTGTAGACAATAACCTGTTTAATAGACCTTTTAAACTTAGGTGCATTCCTGCGATTGAGAAACTTAAAAGGTTGGGTCCAAACTTCATAGTTTTATACCATAGCTTGAGGATACTCCTTGTTTCAAACCTTTTAGCTCTACGTGATACAAAACCCGCTAGGAGATAAACCGGAGATTCCGCTAACAAAAGAATAATTTAGATTATCAAGTTTTGTGCGGATAATTTCATCATAGTTCAGTGTATGCTATGATCTCTCCCATAGAGAATGAACTGTGGGTGCGTGTTGACAGATCGCGGACATTTGGAATGGTCACTGAGATTGATGATCTGTATCCACCGTAAATCAGGTTTTCTTCTCAACCAAGATGGAAGAGAACACTTGCATTAAAGGAGCACGTGGCAGTCATACTTGATGACGTTGGTCATACTTGATGACATTGAGACGCCTCGCTCAACTCGATCACTAGATGACAGACAACATTGCCAGGTGCGAATGTTTTGTCATTAGACTATGTCATGAAAGGAGAATCATTCACCTTCATGAATTTTTGATTGCAGAATCTAGAAGATGAAACAGATCACCGGAAATTCATCAATGATAATGGGGTGTATATGATATACATGTTATGAATGTTTTACCTTAACAAGTACTCTATGCAGTGATTAAGTGTTGATGCTGGTCCTGTTTAGTGAAACAAGATTTTCTGCTTGAGTGGCTTGGAAGGATGAGGAGACAATGTGTGTTGATGATGGCAGGCAAACATGTTGTGATGGCCATAGACACTTTCTCTCGACATCCACCATTTGGATTAATTTGGATTTGAACAAATATTCCTTTTGATTGCTTGTTAGCATGATCATTATAAGTGTGTCTCCCTCTTGCGAGACAATCATTCATATCTGTTAGTGATAAATCGTTGTCCTACATTTATGAGCGATACCTTTAATGATCGTACACCGATCGTGAATGGAATGTTCATATGTGAATCCAGATGGTAGTGGTGACATATATAACATTAAATGCCAAAGGATACAAACTTAGTAATGACACCACATTCATGTGGCACTGACGTTATGAGTCATGTCAAAGTTATAAGCATAAAGTAGCTCCATTCCGATGGATCTCCGAGTCTTTAGATTTTGATCTTATGACACTTGCAAAGATAACTAAGACACCGTTTTCTGGAAACGGGTATGTAACTTATTGAATATCATACATAATTGATGTGTGTGGATCAATGAAGTATTTCGATGTGTAGTGGAAATCATTATTTAGTAAACTTTACCAATGATTGATTTAAGTAGATGTATGGGCATCCACTTAATGAAATGCTGGTCTGAAAAGTTTGATGAATTCAAATAAGTTCAGAAGTAAAGTAGGAAAATAAACTTAACAAGATAATCAATTTCCTACGATACAGATCGAGGAAACAAAGATTTGAGTTATGAGTTTGGCATGTCATTGAAAGACTTGTGAAACACCACAATGTTTTGTTGTGTTAGGACGTCGTAATCACACGATATTGGATTGTGTGTGATCAATAAAATCTTTATCGAATTTTTGTGATCATTAGAGTCGTATGGTAGGAACAAAACATTCACTTTAGATAATAGGGAAACCATCTAATCCATGGAGACAATACCATACGAGTTATGGCATGGCTTTTAGCCTAGATTGTCGTTTTGATATTTTAGTGTTTTGATATGATCAAACCTAAAACGGATAAATTCATCTTTGTAGTGTATCTAAGAAATCAGTTGGATACATGTCTCACGATAGAGGCAAAATCGTTGCTGAAATATACCTTGCTGAAGAAATAGTTTCTTGTCCAAGGGTATAAGTGGGAAAGAAAGTAGAGCAAGACGGAGTTAATGAACTTCCTCTCCAGGCATCAGAGTGGCGCAACGGAAACCGTTCCGGTACCATCCTCCACAACTGGAAGGAAGCTGATGATAACGATCATGATGCTCTGAGCTCATACTAAGATCGTAGGTGCATGAGAATGTGTTCCACACTGTGTGGTACGACAATCGTGTTATGAACGTCATGTTGATGGAACATGACAAACCTACGAACTACAAAGAAGTGATGGTGAACCTAAGTCCGAGAAATGGCTATGAGCCATTTATAATCCGAGATAAAATCCATACACAATTACCAAGTAAAGACTTGGGTAAATCTTCTTGATGGGCTCCAAGTCGTTGAGAGTAAATGGAATTTTATGACAAAATAGATACTGACGGAAAGGCAACCGTTATTAGGATCGATTTGTTGTAAAACAGTTTCAACAAATTCAAAAGTTGACCACAACGAGAATTTGTCTCAAGTGGCGATGCCTAATTAAGTCTATTTAGGATTGTTTTAGCAATTACTATAATTTCAATTGAGAAATTGATAGATGGATAAAGAAGCCATGTTTTTAATGGTAGCATTAAGAAAAGAGTTGTAACTAGTACAATGAGATAGTTTGTTGATCCTAAGGATGCTAGACATGTATGCAAACTTCAGTTGTCCATTCATGGGCTGAAGCAAGCATATCGGAGCTGGAATCTTCACTTTGATAATGTGATCAAAGGATTTTGGAGTCGTCCAAAATAATTGAAGAAACCTGCATTTATAAAAGTGAGTGGGAGCTAAGTAGCTTTTCTTGATCTTATATGTGAATGGCATATTTGAGTGGGAGCTAAAAGGAAATTCCCTTCTTATATGCGGAAGGCATATTTGAGTGGGAGCTAGGTGTCATTCCAAACTTTATATGTAATGACATATAGAGAATGATACAGATCCTCTAGTAAAGTATGAATGATTATTTAAGTGATTAAATTTTATGTGAATGAAGTTTAGAGTATTAGGCTTTAGATCTGTAATTTGTATAGATCAAGAGGGCTTAATAACATTAGGTCAGGAATATTTTTCTAGGTCAAGATTCTGAAATGTTTCAGAATAGAACAAGAGAAGAAAAAGGTTCTTGGTTGTATGACTAGATAAAATATTAAGTTTCAGCGATAGTTATTGAAAGAAAAGGATGTCCGACATCCTCTATGCCTCAGCATAGATTCTATCATACTGAAAACTCGACTTGGTGTGACCCAAGTTCTTGGTTGAAGAACGGGTTCTAGAGTGATCCCTGGATGGATCAATGAACAAACGTTAAGTATATCCTTCAGTGTCTAAAGAGAACTGAGGATATGTTTTCTGGTATGGGGTGAGAGTGAAGAGACAACTTGCCGTAAAAGGGTTACGATGATGCAAGTTATGACACTGACCCATACGGCTAGAAATCTCATACAGGAGAAGTCCTTTGTTTTGAAGAAAGGGTTAGATTGCGAAGTTGCATATGAATGCACTATCGTAGAAGGGTTAGCTTGCGAAATTGCATATGAATGCACTGTCGCATGATCTACATAGGTATAGGAATATATGGCTATTTCGGAAGTAGCAAGTGTGATTGGACTGTGCTGTTTTCCCGAGCATGACTGGTTTCCCTTAATAGATCTCTTAGACTTTTAAGGCTCATGGTACGCGAAATTTTGAGTCTCACTCCATCGACAAAACTATATTTCACCGTTATCATAAGATACGAGATGATGTCAAACTAGGTGACATAGAAGTGTTGCAAAGCACATACAGATCTCAATGTGGGAAGATCTGTTGACTAAACCTCTTCCACGAGACAAGCATGCACCATATTGCTATAGGTGTTAAGCTTTTACCAAGTTGTAAACTAGATTAATTGTACTCTAGTGCAAGTGGAGACTGTTGGAGATATGCCCTAGAGGCAATTAATAAAGTGATTTTATTTGTCATATCTCAATTGTTCATAATACGTTTTAATACCATGCTATAACTGTATTACGCGGAAACATTAATACACGTGTGGTATATAAACAACCAGGTCCCTAGTAGCCTCTATTTAACTAGTTCGTTGGGTAACAGATGATCAAGGTTTCCTGATCATGGACAATGGCGTCGGTTAACAACGGAGTCATATCATTAGGTGAATGATTTGATGGACATACCCAAAATATAGAAACGTAGTGGTCATACCTTCGACTGTGAGATCATATCAAATCTCTGCTTCTGAAAGATACGGCTGATCGCATCAAACGGCATGTCTTATATAGCGTGACAATAAAGGTGACACTTTCGGGTATCGGAAGGAAGCAGTAGAAGCGAGTGATCAAGAGCGGGAATTGCCAATCCACATAGCAGGATAGATACTCTGGGCCCACTCGGTGAGATTACATCAATGAGCTTGCAAGCATGTGACTAGGTCACGGGGATGTAATATCACAGACGAGTAAAGATAGATTTGTCAATGGCGAGGTCATGCTCGGTAATCGTGATACCGGAGAACGACGCTCGGACAATCTAAGTATCGCTAGGCAAGAGGATGAGACCGGACGTCTAAAGGTTCAAACGATAGAAGATATTCGTGGACGCACAGGGACTATCATGGATATCCAGATCCCGTTGTTAGTCATTGATCGGAGAGGATGTCTCATCATGTCTGAAGTGATCCCGAACCGTGGGGTAACACACTTAAGGGTGGGTGACGATTAGATTGGATTTAGAGAGAGAAGAAACCGGAACTCGGAAGTGTTCCGGACTTGTCCGATGTTGATCGGAGGCAACAAAATAGGTTTCGGGGTCCGAATGAATTAAATAATATGTATTTAATATTAATAAGTGTTATTAATGATTAAATATATATTTTTTAATTAAATTCGAATTTTAAAAGGCATTAAACCTAAATGGGCCTTAGAGGCCCATTAGGGGAAAATCCCAAAAAGGAAAAAGGAAAAAGGAGAAGGGCCAGCCGCCCTAGGTGGGCCGAATGGGGCCCACCTAGGTGGCCGGCAGCCTCCTTGGCCGGCGCACCCCATGTGGGGTTTAGTCCCACATGGGGGAGCTAAGGAGGATGGCCTCCCTCCTCCTCCTTTAAATAGGGGACCCCCCCATGCCTTTAGAAATACCCCAATTTCTCCCTTCTTCTCTCCTAACTTGAGCGTGGTTCCGTTTCTGGAGCTACGTACGAGGAAAGAAGTCTCTCTACTGTACGCACACCGCCGTGCTGCTAGATCCACTCTTCCACTTCCGCTGCTCTGCTGGATCTGGAGCCCGGATGTCGTCATCCACACCGTACGTGTGTGGAACCGCGAGGCGCCATCGTTTGGCGCAGGGAGCTATCTTCTTCCGCTACACGACCCTGAGGTCGGTGCCGTCGTCTCCATCGACAACGTTTATGCGGGAACGTAATCCCGCTTCCGGTCTACAACGGTATGTATTCTGATCTCCTCCGTACTAGTATATCTGCATAGTATAGATCCTGGCTAGTTTATGGTTATCGTCGGTAGGAATTTTTTGTTTTCTGCCCCCGATTCCCAACAAGGAGTACCTGTCGGGTTCCTGGAGTCAACTACGTGACGACATCCACAGTGTACAGTCTACAGTGGTCAGCCGTCCATACCGACAAGACGTGGAGTTGACATGCCATACCGCTGACCGGCGTGCTGACGTCTCCCACAACACGTAACATTGTGGGTGACCGTTGGTTCGGGCCCCGCCCGCTACTCGGCAAGCCGGTTACCGGCACACGAACTTGTAACCGGTCCCCTGTCCTATATAAGGAGGGCCGGGCACCCCATGGAAGGGGTTCGTTTTCATTCCACTCGCCTCACTTTACTCATCGTCCGCCATAGCTCTGAGAGCACAACATACAGCTCGAGGAACACATTTGTAACTCTTGTGATCATCATATACAGATCAGTGCAGGAGTAGGGGTGTTACCTCCACACGAGGGCCCCGAACCTGGGTGCGTCTTGGTGTCTACCGTGCTCGTGCTCAATCCTGAGTGTGCGCCATCGTTCGTCACTTAGGCCTCGCCCACTCTTAGCCATCCCCTATGGCATTGCCGTGTATTATACCATGACAGTGTTGGTTAAACAACTTTGACGAAAGAATGTTGCTTTGTGAACTATCAAGCATGACGAGTTTTATAATTTTAAGTATCCAAAGTACTATTTATGAAAAAATCTTGCTTAGATTTTACACATGGTTAATCATTGTTTGTTTTATATCAACTATAGACCATTGTCTTGGATCACTTCATTCAGTTCATATGCTTTATATTATTTGATCAAAGTTGTGTTGGTAGCATAGCATGTCACTACCAAATATATTTTGTTATCATTTACCTACTCGAGGACGAGCAAGAATTAAGCTTGGGGATGCTGATACGTCTCAAACGTATCTGTAATTTTTGGTTATTCCATGCATGTTATATATCATTGCCACATGTTTTTATATTGTTTTATATCATTTTGGCACATTTTATGGAACTAAGCTATTAACAAGATGCCTAGTGCCAGTTCCTGTTTTCTGCTGTCTTTTTGTTTCAGAAACGCTAGCGGGTGAACTTTCTCAGAATCAGCTCATAATTTACGGGAATTATTTTTACGAAGAAACAAAGACGGAGCCAGGAGGGCGCCTGCAGGGGGCCCTACGTCCCCCAGACGCCACCCAGGCGCGGAGGGTGGACCGCGCCTGGGCCCCACCTGGCGCCCTCGAGAAGCTTCCGATGCCGCCCTTCCGCCTATAAATTCTATTCCTCTCGAAAACCCTCGGGGCCCGATCTGTTTTTCATAAAAACGTCCGAGGCCGCCGCTGTTGCCAACCCTAGATTGGGAGGGTTCTGCTGCTCTTCCCGGCACCCCGCCGAAGGGGGATATCGTCACCGGAGGCATCTACACCACCATGCCTGCCTCCGGGGTGATGCGTGAGTAGTCCAACACGGGACTACGAGTTCATGACAGTAGCTAGATGGTTGTGTCTTCTCATTGTACTCCATTGTTTAGATCTTGTGAGCTGCCTAACATGATCAAGATCATCTATTTGTAATATTACATGTTGTGTTTGCGGGGATCCGATAAATTATGGAGTCATGGCATTATTGTTCAGTTTATCTATGATTTGTTTTATTTATGATGTTGCATGCTCTCCGATGCTTGTGTATGATTTGGCTAAAATAATTACGTGTGTTTTTAGAGAGAGTATTTATGTTAAATAGTTGGTTCATGCCTCTCTTGTCTGATCTCGAGTTGATAGAAACGATTAAGTCTTGAGATATGCTGTTGTTAATAGAAATAAAACAACGGTGTTTATTACGTTGTACAAAATCTTATATAGGAGACGGGACCTAGAGCGATAAAAAAAAGAACGGCCGATTTGGCATAAACATCTCAGCCGGCTAAAATTTTGCATCCGTCTCTAATAATATCAGAGTCGGATTTTAATTCCAACCGACTGTAATATATAGCTATCTCAGACGGTTATGAAAATTGACCGACTCTGAACTAGTTGCCGCCCATCCAAAACTTTTCACTCGTTCCCGAAAAATCTGCACGGGCGAAATCGCGTGTTGCGAAAATCTCGAAGGGTAAAATTTTCTCTATCTTTATCCCTTCGGCCTTCCCCACCTGGCCTTTCAGTATTATTGTGCGGTTTCAGAAATATCTTTATTGGCATTAATGTCTGTCAGCAGTAGCAATAGCGATAATATGGAGCATCCACCTTTTTTGTATTGTACCGCATAGCGCATAGCCTCAGCAGCTCATGTTTTCGGATATTTGTTATAAAGGCAAAACACGCAAATAGATATAGATTCATATGTTTGTCTGTTAGTTGTCTGAATATATGTTGTTATTCTCTTGTAGGTATGGAAACGGTTTGCTCAATTTGAGCAGATTTATGGGGATTTGTCAAGCATGTTAAAGGTATGCAGATCCAATCAAAGTGCAGATAGATGTTTTGCAACAAAAGCTCATTAACTTTCTCTAGCGAGTGTTCAGCTTAGATTAGAATCAGCTGATACCTTTGAAGAACCTAATAAATACCACTTTAACTTTCTCTAGTGAGCGTTCTGGATTATCCACATGTTGCTGTAAACTACTGACACTATCGAATTGAACATGTGTTGTCTCACCTAGCTCAAGCCCACCGGAATATTCACAAAATGCTTTAAACTACAGAAGTTATAGGATTGAACACGTGCAAATAAGTTGTAAGTTGCAAATAAGATGTTCTTATGTTTGCCTTTAAGCATTAATGAATGCAGTCCTAGTCTCTTGCCGAACCAGCATTTCAGGGTTGCAAATAGTTTCTTATATTGTTCTTGTGCAGACCACATTGTAAACTTATGATTTGGATATATGTGGTCAATCTAGGCCTTTACTTCCTGCCGAACCAGCATTTCAGGTACTCGCACTAATCAACCAAACATGGTTTAAATTCCATGTTGATTACAAGTTGTTGACTATCTTACTATTTTCTAAAGAACTTATTTAGACTTGCTGGTAGATTCTTTCTGTCGTGTCCGTGACCGTTGGACCAGGACTTGGTCCATGCCTTAGAGGTTCCTGTTTTTGCTTCTGGTCCTGATTAAAGTAAATATGAATTGTGCTCTCTAAACTGCAGCTGGTGTTCATAAAGCTTGGAAAATAGCAGAAGTGTTTGGCTTGCCTATTATGGAGTTCTATAATCTGTTACCTTTTCATTTTTCCCTTTCTGAATCGGTTCATGCGTGTTACTTCAATGCTTTCAGGTATGATTCTAGCTATCACGGGAGTAGACAAATGCTCAAGTTTTGGAGGTTAGGGAGTTTGTACCTAGAATGGAACTGTTTGAGGTATCCTAGTTTGCACATAGAATGCAAATATTCCATTGTAAAACATATGATGTGTATTCTGGGTTTGTAAGGTTATGATATGTACAAGTGTTGAATCTCATAAATGACATGTTCGTACAATCTTGATTGGTTCCCCTGCTGTGTTGTAATGCTGCGTTTTTTAATTTATTAGTAGAATCCCCTGCTCGTCATGTAGAGCTGCATTTTTTAATTTTCTATTACCATTAGAGTCGGTTGTTTAAAGTGACCGACTGAGTGGTGTGAGCCGGTTGTTTAGAGCAGCCATCTATGATACTTTAATATCAGAGACGGTTTTAAATTACAGCCGTCTAAGGGATAGCTCATTAGAGCTGGTTAAGGGACCGTCTCAGGGATAGCTCATTAGAGCTGGTTAACGTATCACACCAGCGTCCTAACCTTCCCAGGAGACCGTCTCTAATGGAGTGTATATTAGAGACCCACGCCTAGAGACGGACATAAAATCCGTCTGAGATGACTCTGTAGGCCGGCTATAATTTGAGATTCTGTTTACGCAACATGCTTATTGCAATTAACTGTTGCTTGCAACTTAATAATTACGGATGAAATGCTGGATAGCGATCCCGGGTGGATTATTAGTCATAAATACAGTTGGATAACGGTCTATGTATTTTGACGTAATGCCCATATTAAATGAAACGGTGAACTTTGTATCATGATAGTATTGTTATGCGTCCATACTTTGTCAATTGCCCTGCTGTAATTTGTTTGCCCAAAATGTTTATCGTTCGGAGAGACACCACTAGTGAACTGTGGATCCCGGTCCTATATTGCTTATAACCGTTTTCATAGCTTTTCCTAGTCATTTGCTCGCTGGTTATTTTTTGCTCTCATATTATTTTACACATATATGTTTAATTATTTGTGTTCAGCAAGCCGGAGGGATTGACAACCTCTCTGTTTCGTTGGGGCAAAGAAGTGTGTTTGTGTGTGCGCAGGTCCACGTCAACAGCTCTTTTCAGCGCCATTGCCATTGACACTTGCCGAAGCCTTCTCCAAGTCCTACTGGACGGATAACCATGGTTTTGTAATTAAGAAAAAATTACTGCTACGCCACATCATAACTTTCTCTTAGGATTCCCAGGACGCTAAAAAGTGTCCTGGGGAGCTCTAGGGTGACGGCTGGAGATGCCCTAAAAAAGGGTGACTTGATCAACGTTGTTCACTTCATTTTGTTGTCTGCTTTGAGTTTTGCATGGGTTTAGAGAAACGTAGAAATTGGTGTTTGGTTACAAACGAGTGTCCACTTATTCTCAACTCTTACCTATTTAGTGAACTTACCTCACAACCGAAAATCCACTTTGGAGCCCGAGCTCAGATGCTCCCTGTATACTGTACGTGAACTCTCGTCAAGATTCGTGTACATGGTTCTCTTCAAAACTTTCTACTATGGTAAAACCAGACACATGGCCCACGGATGGTCGGCAATTAAATGACCACGCTGCCGTCTAGACGCTCCGAAACAACTGGTAACGAACAGAAAACGTCTGTATCGTCACGTTGTTCCGTCGCCTTGGATCCTCCGCATTGATAGAGTCCCAAAAGGAGCAGCGTCGCAAAAGGAGCGGCGAGTGACGGAGGTTAGACCATGAACGTTCACGGCAAGCGGCGGAGGTTAGACATATATATGTCTCCCGAAACAGAAAAGTTATAACATGCGAGATGAATCTACTTGTCGAAGGAAATTTTAAACGGTCGACTGAGTGCAACGAATTTGACGAAATTTGTCCAAAAAATGCAAAGATCGGTCCGAAATTGAGAAGCTACAAAACTCAAAACCAAGGACGAAAATGAACCTACTCGTCGACGCGCACATGTTTCATATATAAAATATTTTGAATCAGAGTATATTGTATAGATTAAAATGGGATTAGATGAAATAGTATAAGAGAGGTGAGAGGAACATAAAGCAACCTATCTGACAACTCTAACAGGGAACCCAGTTTTGCTGCTCGCATGTCCAGATCTTGGCATTGGGAAACCAACGAAATCGGGCGTTCCTCCAAAGTCTGGCTAAACACTGTTTTAAGATTCGTGGGATGCAGGATCATGGAACGGTCAAGTTAATCAAACAAGCAAATTTTGCATCCAGCGAACCTGCCTATGGTGCATGCAGCTAATCAAACACGTCCTCTATCTCCGAAAAAGTGTTCGTCCCACATGAGTGCTCCCGTTTTCTCAAAACGAATTAAAAGCTATATTTGTAATTCTCTAAAAGAAGTCGCAAAAAGGGTTCTCTAAAAAAGTCAAGGAAAAAATATATAGATAGGCATGCACAATCACTATTACAATTTTCGTATAAAATTACGTTGTACTTTAGGCTACAGGAAAAAGATAAACTTCGGCCACAAATAAGATTTTTTTCTAAATAGAGCCACAATTTTTTTTATATAGCCAAAATAAAACACTTTTATAACTGAAACTTCCCAGAAATATACAATATATGTGTAGTCATCTGTGAAATTATTTTTCCTAATTTTCCAGAACTCCAAATTACAATTTTGAACTTTTCAAAATCTGGTAGTACTCGTGCCGGGGTGCTGCAAAATCCTCTCTCTATATGTCTCCTCTTACGATCGTAAGAGTATCTCCACCGGCACCCCCCAAATATTTTCCGCCACCTTACAAATTATGTCCACTTTGAGGGTGGCGGACACATGTACGGTACAATCCGGGATGCTGCCACAGCGACACCCCAAACGGTCGGCCCTATGCACTTTGTGCCCATTTTTCTCAATATATTCGTATTTCTATCTAAACATAGGAAAAATGATTGCAGTAAACATAGGAACAATATAGTTATTACAACAGTTCAAATTCAAATGCGAATTCGGCAAGTTTCAGAGGAAAATACGCTCATGTGCTCGGTGTTCCCACAAGTGCGCGGCCAGATCATTCTGCAGTTGATTAAGAGGTGCGTCATCACGAATTTGATAGATGTTGTAGTCCTGATCATTGATCACATAGTTGCACTCCGAAGATTGGCCTTCAGCGAGTCTCGCAAACAGCAAAGAGAGTTGCAGCACGTTGATGTCATTGTGTGAACCGGCCATACCAAACAATTCATGCCAAAAATCCACAAAATCATAATTTGACACAACTTCAAGTACAACATTGCACGCTCCAATATGTCCTCTTTTTATATATATCTCCTGTCAAGCGAATGGACAATTATTCCATCTCCAATGCATACAATCGATGCTCTCAAGCATCCCAAGAAACTCTCTTTGCACCTTGTGCCATGAGCCGAGCTGTGTCTGCTGCATTTGGTCCTCTTAGATAGTTCGGTCCAAACACTGCATTCACCGGCCTACAATCATGTGAAATTGGAATCTGGTATTTTTTGTAACAGAAAGTGTAACCATTCATATTTGAATTAATGGAGCTTGCGGTACCAGATACTATTAATGAAGTATTATTAATGGTTGTTAAGTTTTTGTGAGCAGTCTATGTCTGAATGCTTTTAAGATTACACGTCTGGATGCTTTTGTACAAAATTTGTTAAAATCAGCAAAAAGAAGAGTTTCACTCGTGGGTCTGCACACACACAAAAAAAAAGCGCGATATTAACTTTTATAACAAAGGCAAGTGGGAAGCTGTCGCCCACGGTTTGCTATACCATAAATGTGTGTGATGTTGACTGATGTTGTGATGGTTTTAGCCTAATTCGGACATGGTTTATTCTACGTAAATCGTGTGCGATACTTGCTAGCCCTTAAGGGCCCAATAATAAAATAACGATAACTTTCTCATACGGCGTGTGTTCTAGGTGAATGACCACTCATAATGCTCGGATTGAAAAGGCACATCTATTAAAGTTATCGGTGAAACCGGTAATAAAAATATCAAAAATCGATTGCTAAGTGTGTTTTTCTCTCGGTCAAAGTTCGGTCAAACCTATTTTGCCCCTTTAAAAAATATTTGACAACCCATCCGGCCTCTGAATCGAGTGATTATTTTTGTGTTAGAAAGATGGAGTCATGATCTATGTACGAGAATTTAGAAAACATGTGTGCTTCCTTCTGCAACCATGTGTACTTCCGGGGAGGAGATACTGCACTTCCCTCGACACACGAGTGTACTGCCGTCAGGTTTTTTTTGTGATTAGTATTAACTAAGACAAACAAGTTCCGTTTGGGTGTGCACTGCCTGTTATTAAAGTGTGTACTGCCCATCTTATGTATTTGTACTTCTAGACGAATTTTTAATCTTTTTTTAACTTTGTAGTGTGATGTGAACTTCACAAACCCAAATTGTGTACTTCCTGATGCAACCATGTGTACTTCCGAGGGAGATCCTGCACTTCCCATGATTTTGGAAATTGGTATATTTGTAGTAGAGTTGCGAGTATTATTCACTAAAACATGTTCATATCATATTTGTACTTCCCGAAAGTGAGGATTGTACTTCTCAGATTGTATATTTGTACTTCTAACTGGGATTTCCAAAAAAAATTGGTGAAGGATATGAACTTCACAATTCGATATGTGTACTTCCCGGTGCTACAACGTGTACTTCTCTTCGAGGGACAGTGCACTTCCGAAATTGGTCCTCTGTACTTCCTAGAGTCACTACGTGTATTTACTATATTTTTAAATTATCTTTTTATACTTCAGTGTGACTGTACTTCTGAAACCGAGCTTTGTACTTCTTAGAGTCACCGTGTGTACTTCTTATATTTTACAGATGATTTTTATTATCATTTTTTGCATTTTACGGGGACTTTTCAGTTCCAACATTTAACCTTTGTACTTCTCAAATTCATTGTTTGTTCCATTTTGTACTGCCTTATAACTTGCACTCGAAATTTCCCCTCTTCTAATGTGTACTTCCTTTATATTTCTTTAATGTACCAATGAAATTAGCACCCCCACCTATGCGACTTGTAAACATATATTGATACACATGTGAACTTTCTTGCATAAATGAACTTCCCATGTTCTATCTGTAGTTTATCACTTTGATTAAGTTATATTACTATATTTTTTGAAGCTATTTGAACGTACATATTAAACTTTTCACCAATTTAAGTGAGAGATATCTAATGCATGACGCGTTAGCTATGGCGTTAGGGTTTGGAGGGTTCATCGCCCGTCAACGCGCACCGAGGCTGAGTCCGCCCGTACGCCGCGGAAGCGGCGACGGGCGACGAAGCCGAGCCGTTGGATCAACAAAATCCTGTAATGTGTATTCATTGTGACTTATGGTTAGGGGTGGGGCCTTAGATCTAATATAGTTTTAGAATTGGTTTTATCGAGGCTGAGTCGCCGTCGACGCGAAGCGTCGACGTCGACTCAGCCGAGCCCGTTATATTGTTTTAGCTTGTTGATCTTCATTTCAATTGTATTATTTTCTATCCATCAATTAGTCTTAGTTATTTTTTATTTTTTATTTAGGTTCTTCACGTGAACTTCACCAGTTTGACTTGTTTACTTCGTTTGTTGCATTCATGTTCGATCAGATGTAATAAAAAAATTATTTGATACCTTCGTTTGTTATTTGTCGTTTAGAACTTGCGTGTTATCCGAATTTTTGTTGTATCGATCAAAATCGCTCCGCGTATGACGTTTGCAGTGACGTATATATTTGTACTGCTTGTATTGCATATCTGTTCTTCTAACGTTCCAAGGTTGTACTGCTTGCTGTTAGACACTGTACTGCTATTTAAATTTCCAGTTATTTGTGTACTTCTCAAATGGAGATTTTGTACTGCCTGCTGCTATTGTTTGTACTTCCCAACAGGATCTGCACTTACGAAATTGGATTTATTTCTCGTACTTCTGAATCCTAGCGTATGTACTTCCTGACATTATTATGTGTACTTCCTGACGGGGTTTTTAATTCCCAAAGTAAAATAAATCTTTAATAAAAAATTGGATTTTTTAGCCGGTGTGCACATTTTTCTTTTGCTCTTTTTGCACGTCTTGTACTCCGTACTTCCACCACATTATATTATCTAATCTAAGTTCCTGGCCGTACATATAAATAAAACTGCTCAGCACACTGAAATAAAATGACCCTTTGTGTTATTATTTTGTACTACGTTGGCCCTGCATGATGTTGACAGAAATGACCACGACCACATGTTCCTCTTATCCTTTTCATTCTTTTCTTTTTTCAGCTTCAGCTAACGCATATGCGTCTATCTCTTCCCTCCGTTCTCTCCGTGCTTCGGAAATCAAAATCATTGTACTTCTCGAATCGAAAGCACATAGCATAAATGGACAACGCGGCTCTAATTGTCAGAGGAGACTCGCGAGTACTGTCATCGTGCTCCGACCACAGCCCACAGGGGAATCGGGGAGGCAGGGGAAAAATTAGCCGACACAGGAGCTCCTTCCAAGCTCATCCATGGCGGCCGGAGCGCAACCGTGTCGGTCAGGGAGCGGAGCCGTGGCTGCGAGCCAGGCCGGGAGGAGCATTGCCTCTGATTTTTCAATCCCGCGCTCCGGTGGGGCTCGATGCCAACAGGTGGTGCCGGCGACCAGATAGGATCTCCGGCGCGGGAGCTTGCCGGCGTTGGCTTGCGGTGGGGCCTGGAGATGGAGAGCGAGCGCGGTCGCGGAGAAGGTAGTGGGCGTCGTGGGAGCTGCTCACGGCGGCGAACGCAGATAGGAGCAGCGCCGCTTCGAGCGTGGGGATGGCGACGGAAGGCTTGCCGTCCATGTGAGGCGTCGTGGAGCTGTGCAAGGGCGGCGGCGGCCGGTGCACCCGGCGGCGCGGGATGAGGCGTGAAGCTGCGTAGGGGCGGCAGCAGCGGGTGCACGTGGTGGCGTGGGAGGAGGCGTGCGGCGGCAGCGGCCAGTAGGCGGCGGCGCTGAAGGAGGTGCGAGGTGGCAGGGTTATGGTCAGCGGGGAAGGAGGAGTTCAGTGGCGTGGCCTCCCGGCGGCGGTGCGGCGAGCAGGAGGTTCGCGGCCGGCGGCGCGGCGTGCACGTGGTCGCCGGTGGGTTGCCGGCGAGCTCGGGGAAGAAGGTGGGGAGGGGTTTGGTCGAGGGGACAATGTGGGATTGGATCATTGACCGACATCTTGGTCGGGCTGTTTTTTTTCCTTTGTCCATTGGGTTCACCTCTTATACGGGTGGATGGTTGTAGCGCACTTAAAATACAACTAGTTGTAGAATATACCTACCTATATATATATATATATATAGGGTGGGACTATTCTACAACCCCTCTTAAGTGTTTGTAGAATAGTTATTCTACAACCCCTAAATACCATCTAAATACCTTCTTCCCCGCACTCATGCCTCATCCGTCCCGCCTGCTCCACTCGATCCAAATCGCCCGCAAGGCCGCAGCCCCACCGGCACACCGTCCTCACCACCGGCGGCAGCCAACCACCGCCACCTCCTCCGGCGTGGCTCCGACATGGTTCTCCACAGCAGACGCGTAGCCCCTTGCTCCTCCCACCATGACGCTCCCGCACCTCCCCGAGCGTGGCAACCCTGCTCTCCACCGATGCAGGCGCGCGGCGGCCCTGTCCTACACCGAGGCGCTGCCGGCTTCTACTCCACCGGCAGGCTGCCGGCTGCTCCTTTTCGGCGCGACGCATGGCGGCCCTGTTCCCCACCTAATCCCCGCATCAGCACCGATGGGATCATGGGAGTCCACCGTCATGCTCGTGGAGGTGCGGGAGGATGGTTCCCTCCTGAAAACGAGGGCGCAAGGAGGGACGATGGGCGTGGCGACGACTCCCCCAACAATCAGCAGGTTCATCGCGTTTCAATCCCTGGCTACGGACCGGCTCCGGCGCTCCGCCCCCACTGCCTGAATCTCGAGCCGCCGGCGCGGGCGCGCGGTCACAACCCCAGTCCGGTGGTATGGAGATAGCAGTCGGGTGTTGTGCGACGGAAGTTGGGTGGTGTGCTGGAGGCGGTCCGGTGGTGTGTGGTGGTGTTCCGAGCGCCACTGTGAATCTCCATGGTGTGTTGTGCTGAACCTCCTCGAGCGTCAGTGTGAACTCCTGCACCGCCACGGGCAAGAAGGTGCATAGAATTGTGACAAAAAAACTACTCGACGGCTGCTAACTTGACCGTGTGGCCGCCGCCGAAGTCCACACTGGCCGCCCCCGGAGTCCACCGAGCACCGCTCAGGGAGTCCACGCCGTGCGCGTCTCCGACCAATTCTTTTCTGCTCGTCTGAACTTCATTTTCTACTCGTTTTAACTGTCCGTGCTATGATGTCTTAACTGCTCCATTTGTGTTCTTCTAACGAGCTGACATTTGATGCTTCCTTCACTGTCCCATGCTGCATCAATTCGAGTGGCCACGGGACCTGCGCATCGGAGCAGCCGAGCGTCCCCGTGAGGTGAACTCCAGGTTCAAACCGTTCTGCACTACATCGCACGCGGCTGCGTGGATGTTCGTCCTATTCTGTTCTAAAGTTCAGTATGTTACTTCCGACGTTGGTCTGAACTTGTGTGAGCTCGCATCTTAACTGCTGCTAGTCTAGGAATATATTAAATTGTATTCTATAAGTTCTCTGTTTTAAGAAACGTGGAAAATCTCTTTCGAAGTCCACATATTTCATTATGCTAGTACACTTTTTTAGATGTGAAGTTCAGTTTGTTTCAGAAAATGGTTTACTATTTTGGAGAAGGAACTTCACTACAAAATTGACCAGTTTACTATGCCAGAGCAGTTGCCTAGTTTTTCTCTTTTTTGTCCCCTTTTGATCTTCTCTTCGACAAGGAGAGGTTCAGTTCATTATTATTTTAAGAAAACGATCACAGGAAGTTTACTTGATGCTCGTAGAAACTTCATTTTGCTCTCTCGCTCGGTTCATTTTTTTATTGTGAAGTTCACCATTTATAAACAAAACAATGGGAAAAACACTTTTCTTTGTGCAGAACATCCCGTGAAGTTGACATGAAAAGATTAATAGAAAGTTCACTTGCGTACCACGCTAAGTTCAGAAAAAGATGGTCCGTCCAAAAGTGTTCATTTACAAAATAATAGGAAGTTCTTTTAAGTGTCGCAGAAGTTTAGAAAAAGATGCTCCGCTAAGAAGTTGATTTGCGAAAATTAAAGTTTAGAAATTCATTTGTGAAATTTTTGAGAAGTTCACTTCTGTGACGGCGAAGTTCACTTCTGTAACGAGCGAAGTTCAGAAAAATAATGCCAGCCCAGAAATTCATTTGTGAAATTTTTGCGAAGTTCACTTCTGTAACGAGCGAAGTTCGGAAAAAATCATGCCAGCCATGAAATTCATTTTGTGAATTTTTTTGCGAAGTTGGTGCTCTTTTTTTTTTTGCGAAGTTCACTTCTGTGACGACGAAGTTCACTTCTGTAACGAGTGAAGTTCAGAAAAAATCATGCCAGCCGAGAAATTCTTTTGTGAAATTTCTGTGAAGTTCACTTCTGTGAGGGCGAAGTTCACTTCTGTGACGAGCGAAATTCAGAAGGGGTTGTAGAATAGTTATTCTACAAGTGGTTGTAGAATAGCTAAGATGTATATATATATACCTGCCAGCTATTCAAGAACCAGTTTCTGAATAACTATTCAGAGCACCTTTTCTGAACTCCCGTTCGTATACTATGTTAACTTCGGGACGGAACTCTCAGATTTTCTGTTTTTCGGACAGTATTTTCAACGCCATTTTCTAACCGATTATCGGAATGACGCATGTGACATACCGTTGGAAAGGTAGGGAAATTGCGCACCTTTTTCGTCTTGACTGGTTTTCCAAATTCGTTACGGTTTTAAAACAATTTTAAAAATACTAAACACAGTTTTCACGAATTTCTCCGTTTTGGTACTGTTTCTTGACCGCCATTTTTAAACCGCTTGTCGGATGGATGCAAACGATATGCCGTTGGAAAGCTATGGAAAATGCGCATCTGTTTCATCTTGACGAGTTTTCCAAAATCTTCACGGTTTAGAAACAATTTTAGAAATACTACACTCAGTTTTCGCGTATTTCTCCGTTTTCGTACTGAATTTTGGATGCCTGTTTTAAACCGCTACTCGGATCGATGCAAATGATATGCCGTTGGAAAGCTATGGAAAATTCGCATCTTTTCTATCTCTTGCAAATTTTCCAAATTCTTTATGGTTTAAGAGAAGATTCGAAAATAAACAATAAACTTTTAGATCCAGCGGACAATATTTTACCAATTACTTTCAAATGGTTTATCGAAACTTAACAAATGATATGGCGTTGGAAAGATATTGACAAGACGCAACTTTTTTGTATAGAAATGTTTTTTGGAATTCAATACGGATTTTGATTAATTTTGAAAATACAATAATCAGGGAAAACGAGATGGCATGGGAATAATTCAAATTGACACGTTTGTGTTGCTCGGATGAGTTGTGTAGGCATGGGAGAGTTAAATTAGACTTATATACTTACCAATTGCATGTGGGGCGGTCGATTTTGGCCAACCGGACCTCGTAGTGATGATTTCAATGTGTATGATTTCCGTCCAGGAAAACTGAGTATCCCGAACTTCCTCCTATTTAGGCGGTGAACTTTTGGCTATGACGCGTTGAACTTCTGGGTATGTGTCAGTGAACCTCCGATCGCGATTTTTTTGTTCCGTGTGGTGCACTATTTATGACGTTGTTTTCAGACCGTTACTCCAAACGATGCATATGATATACCGTTGAAAAGGTTTTAAAATTCAGCATCTTTTTCGTGTTGACCATTTTTCGAAATTCTTCATGGTTTGAGAGCAGTTTTCAATATACCAAACTGCAGTTTTTTTAAATTCAGTTTTTTAACATGTTTGTTATTCCGAGTGAACTTCGATATCATATACATTGAACTTCGATTTTTTTTGAGAGTGAACCTCAGATTGCTTTTTTTCTAGATTCTTTTTACTCGTGAATAAATTAAACTTTTCTTTAATAAAAAAGTGAACCTCCGACATGAATGAAATGAACTCCCTGATTTGTAACCGTGAACCTCCTTCTCAAAAAATATGAACAGTTTTACTCACGAATGAATTTTAGTTTTATTATTAGGAAAAATATGAACCTCAGGGTATGGGTATGGATGAATTGAACTCCCTTTTTAATCTCCCGCGATTAAAAAAGTGAACTTCGTTTTGAAAACAAATATTTTAGAAATGAACCCCCAATAAAAGGTAAACTTCCCTCCCGGTTGAGATGAACTTCTGATACCGTAAAAGTGAATTCCGGACATTGTCAAAGTGAATTTCCCAGACGTAATAAAATCAAAATATGAACTTGTGTAGTAGCTAATGTGTGTGCACAACATTTACTAGATGTCATGACAAAACTCTCAACCTGATACCGAATTGCAAGATAAGAGGATGCAAACCATTTCTCCACCTTTGACCAAGATTAAAAACAGCAGCATGTGCGTGCTTACCAAATTGCAGTATGTGTGTACTTCTAGACTTACAATACAGAAGTAGTAAACCAATTAGTTTCTGCATCACGTATGAAGCAGTACAGCAACAATCAAGCAAAGAATTCCTGCAAAAAAAAAATCCTATGCATGGCATCATCGGTACCAGCAATACATGTACTGTACAACAACGATGGAAGCACTCCAAGTCTCCAACACACAAAGCTACTCCACATAGCAAGCGCACGGGAGACAAACAGAGAACAACAGCGCCTCCGCTCTTTCCGTGTTCCTTCGTTAGTGCTGATATCGGGAGGGCCACCGTCGCGCGGAGGTGCGAGGTAGGACAGGGGGTGGACAGTGAACTCCCTTTGCATCCTGCGATGGACTTCCCCGGCGGGCGGACAGTCATCGAGCGAGATGGAGCTCGCCGGATGAGAGCAGGGCTGCTCCTGTGCCTACACGCCCACGAGCGAGGTGGGTCGATCCGGCGATGCGAGGCGTGGAGCACTGGCCACCGGTGCAGCAAGCGTACGCGACCTTCATTGCTTGGCGAACTTCCATGGCAGAGCTTGGCGGACTCCGGCAACGGCGACCGGTGGACTTCCGTGGCCGCGCTCGAGGACTTCCCGATATGAGACTCGGCCAACTGGAGCATGGAGGAAGGCCGGCGTCCTCGTCGGCGGGATGGACGCGGCGAACCAGCGAGGGGGAGGGTGTGGGCTTCGAGCTGCCGCGGGGACCTCAATCTGCGAGGAATGGAGGGCCGCAGCGGGCCTAGAGCTGCGGGGAACGCCGGCAGAGACGGAGTTGCGGGGAACGGGCATCCACACTACCGTACGAAGAACGAGAAAAAAAAGAACACGAATTGGGGGAAAAAGAAAACGAGCTTCTGCGCTGCGGCAAGATGAAGCGGAGGACGAGCGTGGCCTGAGCCTGCTCGTCGTGGACCCCTTGAGGCCCGGCGTGGATTTCTGGAGCGGCACCCAGTCGATTTTTGGAGCAGCTGGAGGACTCAATCGAGGCACCCATGGCCGGATGGAGCTGGGACCTGCGCGTCGACTCGCTTTCGTGTGAGTCCAGACCGGGAGGGATTCAATTTGGTGCGCCGCCGTGCGCACTCGAGGCAGGTCGCCGGCGGATCTAGACCATGAGCGGGTAGCCGGTACCTGATGCGATGACCTCGTCGCGTCCATCTCCCCAGATGCGGCGGGAACAACGCGGGCAGGACGGGCCCAGGAGTGAGATGGCGTCCCGGCGGCGGTGGACCGGGGAGCAGGAGAAGCACGGCCTACCGGCGGCGGCCGCGGGACGAACAGGAGAAGCGGGGCCTCCCGGCCGGCGGCGCGCGTGGATCGGGAGGGCCACGCTAGGAGCTGGGGCGGCTAGCAGGTGAGGCGCCCTGTGGAGGAGCACTGCGCCGGGACGGGGCAACGACGCGGAGGGGGTAGGACTGTAGGAAACGGGCGGTTCGATCGGGCCGGGTTGGTACGGGGGAAGAAGGTGTTTAGTATTTTTTTTTGAACATTAAAAGGCGCTGTATTAAAATTTGGCAAGGGATACAACGCGGCTTACATCAGGACCCACACAAGAAAAGAAAATACAACCAGGTCCCTGAACAATTGCAAAAAGGATCTCCACAACAGATTTGGGAACGCAATCAAGTCCTTCAGGAAGCTCGAAATCAACCTCGCCGATACCGGGGACGAACCACTTGGGACGGTGAGGGCGCCATTGCTCACGGCCACGACTACCGAGCAGCAGGGCCTCCAACACGGCACCAGGCCAGGAGGTTGACGATTGTGGCCAGCAACAGTCTTGGCCACGCGAGACCGCCCTTCGGTCAGAAGAATCACCGGCACGGCAAAGCCACAACAGCTTGCAACCAAGGCCGACGATGATGAGCTCTAGAAAAGCCGCCCTTCGGCTAGAAGATGGGGAGGAAAAGAACCTCCCGGATTCAGCACGGCCGCCGCAGGATCCACCAGATCCGTTCCCCACAGCAATTCCCCAGCCCTTCCCCTCGCCACCACGGCCGTCCAGAGGGAGAGAAATCGCAGTCAAGCAGCAGAGGAGGAGGAGATCCCCTACCTTGAGCCTCGCCTTATTGAAGCCTCTGCCGCCCTTAGCCGCAGCCCGCAGCACCGGCGACCACAGTCGGATACCACCAGCACGGGAAGGCGCATCACCAGCGTGGCTCGACGCCGGCGACCTGCAGAAGCAAGAGGAGGAAAAAGACGGCATACGCCACACTCCACAGCGGGAAAAGCTACAACTACAACCTAGACTACTATATACAGGCCAAGCAACGCATCTACGTCCACGCCGAGCGGCAGCACCGCCGGAGAGGAGCGCAGAGCGCGCCGGCGCGGTGGAAGAAAAGTCGAAGACGACTCTCAAGGGGAGGAGAGCGGAGAGAGGTTTCTGGAGAGCACTTAACTGTGTACGAATTCTGGTCGGTGTTCCGGATAAGAAGGTGCTTATGATGGGAAAGGTGCTCTGAATAGTTATTTGAGGACCTTTTTGTTCTATGCATGGTGTATATATTGTTATGTGTGCTCTGGGTAGGACAAACGGCAAATCCTAGGAACACCAAATAAATCAAGCAGAGGCAATGGATGAGCATGTACAAAGGTGAAAAAGAATACAATCATTTTAAGCAAGAGGAGATAATTAGGTCCATATGGAAGCAGGCAAATACATATAATCGTAGAGGTTACACTATTACGCACAAGATTTGTGGGGCTAACATTTCACATCGTCACTTGACAAGACGAGCTACCAAGGCAAACATGCAGGATGGAGCGCATGGCAGCAGGTTGCGCGTCAGCCTCGTTTAAACAACCTCTTTGATCTCGTCCAGCGCGTAGTTGTTCGTCGACACGCCGGCGTAGTTTACCTTGGCGAACCGCACCACCACCGGGTAACGGGTGTTGGGGTCCTGCACACCATACATACCTTCATTAATCGGTGGCCAGTTCAGCACCATTCAATTGCAAGAAGAGTTGGGACAATCCCTAATTACCTGATCAACCGTGACAACTGATCCAGTCCCGTTGTACCAGTAGGACTCCCTCCTCAGAATCTTAACCTGATCATATACAGAAGTAGGAGGCAAGAAGTTGAGCCACGAATGTCGAAGTTCGACAAAGAACCTAGCTGCGCGCGCACGCACGCGACATGTTCAAAGTTAACAGGCGAGCTAGTACCTTGGTTCCCCTCTTGGGTCCAATCGGCGGCGGTTTGACCTTGGCGGGCTCCTTGGTGGCAACGGCGCCTTCCGCCTTATCCCCGCCGCCGGTGTGGGTGCGGGTGGAGCCGCCGGCTCCTCCTCTGCGCGGACCACGAGCCTCCTGCCGAGCCGGTTGGACGAGACGAAGCTGACGCGGTTGCTGCTGCTGCCGCTGGTGGGCATGCCCGCGGCCAGCATGAATCTTGAGGTGGCCGACGCCATGTTGGTTGTTGCCATCGCGACGGCGAGCTCAGGCCAGCTGCTGTGTTGTTTGTCGGTGCTAGCTAGCTCCTTTGTGGTCGTGTGTTTCCGGCCAGCAAACGGACGTAAGTAGATGGCGAGGGTGAGGTGTAAGGCGAAATAGGGCGTAAACGGATTATCTCCAGCCAAGTGGGCGATTTCCCCACTGCGGTGCCGCCACATGGCATATCTTATCCTCCCATGTGGATAACCTCCCATCCATGCGATGGATTCGCTCGCCCACATCTGCACGGGTTGCAATATGACCAGTTTATTTTGAGCTATACATCGTTGTGGCATCAGTGTCCTGACTCCTTTCTGATTTGTCTATTTGTCCGCACAATGACATTTTGACGTTGTTTCAAAATTAGCAGCTAGCAGTTTAAAAAAATAGCAACTAGCAAGTATGGCACTCCCTCCGATTCATATTAATTGTCGTTGGATCTGATATATCTAAACATGTTTTAGTGTTAGGTAAATCTAATTCAGCGACATTAATATGGATCAGAGAAAGTACAACGAGATATTTCGGGAAGATAGGGATTGTCCGTTTAAACACCAACCAGTGAGTGGAGATGCATGTGCAAAATGGCCTAGGTGAGAGTGTCGATTTAGTTGAAAAATAAGACCCCTTTTTGCTACTCATGAGGCGACTAAATAAGAAAGTTGCACATTATGAGATCTAGGAGATTGGATTGCACAAGCAATTGTGTGAGCTTTAGGCTCAGAAATGGAGACATTTTACGTTTCCTCAGGCAAATATGGGCCATTTATTTTCGTGATCCAACGGTCTAGATTTGCACTACTACACCATATATTATGTAGTATATTTCAGCACAATGAGCGGGATGGGGTGGATCATTCCACACACGTAAACATATTTCCACTCATCCTCTTCACCGAGAGGAACCACCCAGCCGGCTGAACCACCAGTCGGCCATGTCCTGTACTTTGAGCCCCTCACACGCCGGAATATATCGATCCAGTAGGTCTGTTACCGGAGTCGATCCCGGGGCCCGAATCTATATACATTCTTGTGTGCTTGACGCTGTTAGACCATCCTATAATGGTCACTGGTCGTTATCTACATAAAAATTCACTAGCAACAGTTGGCGCGCTAGGTAGGGCTTGTGCGCCAACTTAGGAGCATCGATATGGGCTCCACTTAGTTCACCTTCACCATCGATGGCCTCCACCCCGGTAACTATCCTCCGCCCCGCTTCGCAGGATGGCAGGCTCCCTATCGGCATCCCTATAAAGCAGGGCCTTCCAGCCAAAACTTTCCGGGAGATGCACGAAGAAGCAACAAAGCTCGCCAATGATGGGAGGTAGAGAATTTGCAAGCACGGCCAAAATTTCGCTTCATAGGACCCGTGGGACGATGCTTAGCCGCTGAATTCGAAAAAAGTCGTTAAGGCTCTGAGGCCACCTTCAAGCCATCGGATAGCGAGGCCCTCGCTCGACACCCCTGATCTTCCTATCCGACCTCAAGGGGCAGATGCCGGGACTTAGGTTCAAGCAAGAAGAAGAGGAAAGTTGCGAGAAGCCGGAGCCACACGCCGGCATGAACCACAAACGCCCCGCCAAGTATCGAGAGGACGTCACATGCCAAGAAAAGCAGCGATGATGGTCAGGAAATCTCTAGGGCTCGCCGTCGCCAATGAGTCGCTCCCGAGCCGGTTGCTCGCCCAGCAAAGAGAGCACAACAAAACGCAAAACTCCTAACAACGCAGCCATAAGGGGTCCAGCGTACCATTTCAGAAGCCTAGAGCTGCGAGTCGCGAAGTCTGACTTTCTTCACATCGGTGGGTGGGTTCCCAACCAGGAGGAAGAAAGCAGGGCCAACATCGCCACCCTTCATCCCGGGGAATCGACGGGAAAAGAAGCGTCGGCATTCCGCCGACGAACCCACCTCATCTTTGACTCCCCAAACGTGCTTCACCCCCGCTCGGTCCGGGGGCTCAAACCTCCCACCTGGGCCATGAGACACGGCTCGCAAGGTCTAACGACCCCATATGGAGCAACGGAGTCGATGCCCCTCAAGTCTGCTCCAAAAATCATCTGGGAGTCCAATCATAAGGAAATCATAGCGCCCTAACCAACCAAGAAACAAACCCCTTTCTCCTAGAAGAGACGAAGCTCCTCCCTCGCCCCGCGTCAACCCTCGCGTTCGTCTCCGAGTAAGCATCAAGCGATGGTGTCTCATTCAAGTGTCGAGCCATTGGCTGCGACAGCTTCTCGGTGAACTCCAGCGCGACATCCAGATAGCTACAGTTGTCTTCTGGGACAATTTTTCTGCAATCTATCTTGCGGCCAATCCAGTTCAACACAAGCGAACTAAACACAGAGCTCGATGCCCACTTCGTTTGCGAGAAGGTTTTTGTTGGTCAAGTTCGTGTCTCATATGTTCCACATCACATCAGATAGTGTACAAACTCAGTTACTCATGTATAGACTTAGTCTTTGTGCGCGTTAGCTACTCCCTCCGTTTTTAAATATAAGATGTTTTATGTTTTATCCACATTCACACGTGTCTTCATGTATTTATACATATTTTAGTGTGCATATTCACTCGTTTGGGTCCGCACCTAGTCAATATGTGAGGCTTTACCTAGGCTCTCGCCACTTCTCTGCCTTGTTTGCAGGCTGTTGGCTAGCTTCTAGATTTCAGTTAACAGTCTGATCGTGCACTCATGTACCTGTATAACTACCTCACTTGATGATCAACTAGGTGAATTCAGCGCGGCGGCACGCCGCGCCCTTGGTGAAAAATCGTTGTGTTGGTTTAGAACAAAATATTTATTTGTTGGATAATTTTAGAACATTTTACTTTTAATTATTTTTTTGGTGCTGTAAGAAGATGGTGCATAGCAGTATATATACATAGTTACATACTTACATTTGCTGACACGATGTTTATTTATACAGACGGCAAATTAGTTGGAGAATACGATTACATTGCTTCATGTAATATATGTACGAAACACTGCCTCATAGTAAAAAGATAAACTGATATTATAAGAGATAGTAAGATATTTATACTGGACTAATAAAAGGTAAATAATTTTCTAGTAATGGCCTGATCAACATGGTGGCCACATGAAGATAACAAAACATCTAGCATCCATTGTCCACTGATAAGGGTTAAAGCCTGAAATATATTGCAATAAATTGAATTAGGATCAAGAAAATTTTGTGCTGGGAATGATTTGATGAAACTGAAAGGGTATATGGTAGTACTTACAGATGGCATGGTTGTTGCTGGATGGAATGAAGACGATTAGTCGTCTGTGTCGTCCATGTCGTTCTTGTACTCCACTTCTTCACAAAGTGGGGCGACATGGCCATACAAAGCAGTAAAGCATAACTTGACACAAATTATATTTTCAAAAAGGACAGGTGAAATAAAGGCACAACCTTAATTGAATTTCAATCACTATTCAAAATTGAAAAGGCACAGGTTTCAATCCAAATGAATACTCAACATTTGGTATTTGTAACTACATTATCTTTAGCGCAGCAAGGGAAACAACGTCCAGGTAAACAACATTTTAATCTATGTGCAGATGATTTGAAATATGATTAATGTGTATCTCATCACAGTAATCATTCTAATAGGAAATTAATGTAAGATCCTCACTCTATTTACAAATATGGAAGCCTCAAACCATGTATGTGCAGTACCTTTAAGGTACACTGGAGCTGAAGGGAATGGACTCACCATTGCTTACTATTGTTGACCACTTGAACAATTGATGTCGCAACACCAATGCTTATGTTATTGTGCTCTTCCGTGCCATCTCTAAAAGGCAGTGCACTTGAAATCAGCAGCACATATCCTCGACCAGCAGGCAAGAGGCCATCGATGTCGTTGCATTTTGTTTTTCAATGCAGTACTTTTAGACAACTTTCAATAGAGATACATGTAAGATAAAAAGAAAAGAGCTTTGGGTCACCATTTCTGAAACACTATATTGCTATATTATGAAATATTATTTAAATTTTTTACTTCTAAGAAGCAGAGAGAAGCAAAGTGACTCATTCCCTGAGCTCCAAGGCCACATCAACGTCCCCACACATCTTCTCCTTCGGCCCACCCGCTTTGAAAAGAATAGAATAAAAGCAGGGAAACCGTTCCAATGAGTGTTCATATTTCTTAGATTGTCAAATTATATAGCAGAACCGTGTGTAAGACAGAGAGCACAAAGGCACCAATAGAGGCAGCAAATATATGCAGCAAATAAATGTCGTGCAAGAAGAATTGAATATAAGTACCATTTGAAGAAATAAAGTAGGCAGCCATTGTACTGGTCTGCATGACCACTCATCCTTTAATATCGCATAATACTGTTATACATACTGACAATTTAAAGCAGTATAATGGAAAGGTTAAATCTGTATTTTAGTCGAATAAAAAATTGCTATTTATGTTTCCAATAAATTATTCCATATTTACTATTTTTCGAAATGCTATTATTTTGTCACAAATAAATCCACTTAAGAAATATATTTAAGTAGAAGCACTTTATCTGTAGAATGGCTATAACTGGCGCTCAAATAATAACCCACCACAGGAGTAAGATAACCATTGAAATTCATTTTCATAACCATCATAGAAACTCTAGAAGAAATATCGTTGCACATGGCTAGAACTATAATTATTAGTTTATCTGCATAAATGATACCTTCGACCTCTCAAAATGTTATTATTTTCTTAGAAAGAAATCCACTGAAGAAATATATTTGCACCTTGGCTAGAGTGTATAGAAAGAACATATTTGTGCACTCACATAAGCTGGGAGCAAGAGAGCAATGCCAGTCTGGGTGGCCCTCACTCGGAAGAAGCTCAACATCGCCAGCACAACTACTATGGGTACTGCCAATTGCCCTCCACCTGAAAAAGAGTGGCAAATGATCATAGGAAATTAATGAGCTCATAAAGATATATCACACACTCGGAAGAAGTTTAATTGCAGAAGTTGCAGATGTTAAATATTGAAGCAATTTGCTAATTAAAGTAAATAATCAAACACAAATAGTTGTAAGAGTTTGTGTAGGTAGAGCCCAGCAATAAACTCCCCACCTGATTCTGAAGGTACTAAGAAATCAATCTTGAAGTAAATTTGGATAAGGGAGAAGCATGTGTGGAAATGAAAAGCAAAAGACGCACAAAAGAGGAATCATATTAACTCACAGATCATGGTGAAGAGGAAGAATGCAGTATGTCTTGTTAGAATTACCAGAAAACGCACACAAGATATGCTATTCTGAAACAAAACAGTAAAAATATATGTATGAGAGCATCACCTCAAGAAGCGAGCTATTCGTCGTTGGTTTCTTATGTCCTTGCTGTGTGGAAAACCTTTACAAAGAAACACATCACCATCTTCAGTGTGCAAAATTTCAAGGAAATGAGATCAATGGCACCGAAGAATGAAGCTATTGACAACATATATTCTGAAGTGACTGGCTAAAATTAACACTGAAGGAATGTTTCTCTAGCATGCATTGCAGAATTGTACTTTACATAAAAACAGCATCGTTCAATCTAAATATTGATATTATAAGCACTCAAGAGATTTAAAGACTGTCAAGGTTAAACAAAGTGAAATGCAGCTGAGCTTCACTATGTATCAATTTAAAATGTTGTGGGTTACATATCTATCTATTTAAAATACTTAAATTCTAACACTGATGTGTTGAACATGGATTGCTTTGTCATGAGCTAGAAGAAACAGCTTCAGATTTCAGTAGCTAGCAGTAATTATCCATACTTCGTCATGAGCTAGAAGAAACAGCTTCAGATTTCAGTAGCTAACACTAACTGTCCATAAAGATCAACTATGCGAGACTTCAGCACCCTTATTTCATTTATGTCATCCTTTCCTAATTGCTCATTGCTTCAGGAAAGAAATGAAGGCTTGAAGCAGATGTTGTTATCCCATCCAGCTTGGCCTTCGATAACAAAATTGTTAGAACAATTGGTAGCAAACAAAATGCATGAAGCTTATATTTCAGAAATATTCTTCGATAACAAAATTGTTAGAACAATTGCCAGCAAACAAAATGCATGGAAATTATATTATGGTTAGTAATTTATGTGTGCTGTTGAACAAAGGGTCTTTACCTCAGAAATTTTGGATGCATGACGGTAAATTACTGTTTTTATATTCTTAGGATAAAAAATTGCAAAGAACAGTTGAGCAAGCAAAATAGCAAACGGTGATAATTTTTAAGCAACATTAACTTGCATATTCGAGACCGGATGTGGAACTTAAACAATCAAAAGATAGCCTTTTGTACAATATAGATAAAAAAAATCTAGGAAAAGGAGAGAAGCCGGTCGTCAGCACATCGATCTGCATCCTCCGTAGTCTGCTCACCTTAAGCATGGCGACACAGGCCTCCATCACCGAAGAGCATCTAGTAAATTCTTAATTCAATATTTCCTACACTTAGTACAACCCAAAAGTGATCTATAAATCAAATTCATCAATGATCTACAAATAAACTCATGCTTCCGTCATCCCGGATTTTTTCAAGTTATGGAGAGCAGATTCTCATTGCTGTTTTGTGTACCTAGAAGCACATCTCGACCTCGGGACGGCGCTGGAGCAGGAGGGGCCACGGACGGCGTTCGGGCGCGGGAAGGAGGCGGGGCAGGGGCGGCCACGGCGTCGGAGGCGCGGTCAGGCACGGCGCGGGTCGAGGAGAGGAGCATGCGGCCGGTCGTGGTCGCGCAAGGACGGCGGCCGGAGGAGAGGAAGGCGATGGGGCTCGGGCGGCTCCGGGTCGACGGAGCGGCGGGGCGACGGACGGCGCGAAGACGGCGCGAGGGGGAGGCGCGGTCGGCAGCGGCGTGGCGACCCGAGGTGGCGACGACATCGGCCGGTGGGGGGCGGAGGAATCGGCGGAGAGTGAAGCGGCAGGCGGCTCTGGCGGCGGCGCGAGGAACAGCCTGTCGCCGGCCGGCCTCGCGAGCGTCCTGCAGGCGGGCTGGGCGGCGACGGCGCCGTCGGGGCGGAGGCGGCCGTGTCGGGGAGACACCGGGGTAGAGAAAAATGAGGATGATTTGATCTAGGGTTACGGCTTCGCATTTTATAGTAAAGGACTGATTCGTAAATTGCAGGAAATGCGGGGACTTTCTTGCAAAACAGACACGGGGACCGTCGGATCAAGGAGCGACGGTGTGGATCGCGACGGGAGGCTGGCAGTGGGGCCCACCGCGGCACTGTTTAACACTGTAGCAATGAACAGTGCTTCCAGCGCGAGAAATCACCTGTCTTTCATATAGGTAGTACTAGGTAAATTTGGTGCTGTTGAGTTTAAAAATATTGAAATTTGCTGAAATTTTGTTGTTCGTAGTAGTTTTAAATTTTTAGCAATTCTAATTGTTTAAATATATGTAGGTTTATGTTTGTAGTTTGATATTTTTAATTAAGCTCCATTTTTAGGTAAATTTGGTGCGGCGCACGCCACACATGTTGAGTTTAAAAATATTGAAATTTGTTGAAATTTTGTTTTTCGGAGTAGTTTTCAAATTTTAGCAATTCTAATTGTTTAAATATATGTAGGTTTATATTTGTAGTTTGACATATTTAATTAAGCTTCATTTTTAATGGAAATACAGTGTATGTTTTAAAAAAATCCAAATTCATTTAATCAGAGAGAATGTATTTAGGTTATGTTTAAATATTTGCTAAACTGTAGTGTACAAAAAATGTTTGTATTTTGGTATATGTAGTTATCATGTATTTCGTTGGACGTTTTGATATTTGTAGCTCATTGTTTTGACGTATAGATTTTAAATTATTGTTTTTGCAAAAAAAAAAACTGGGATTTGTGTTAGCAAAGTAAGCTTGCGAGGGGGTTAGACTTGAAAAGTATTTAAAGTTTAGGAATATTCAAATTCAAATGGCAACCCTATGTGATATAATTCGAAGTTGGAAATGTTTACATTTAAAAAGTTATTTAGATGTAAAAAAAATTCAGTGTAAAGAAAGATGTTGTTTTAAAATTGTTTAGGTTTTGGAAAATAGTCAATTTGGGAAGTTTTGTAGTTTTGATTTCTTTTTATGTTTGTGAAATGAATAGAGTTGGAATACATGCAAAAGTTTGAATTGCTCAAACTTGAAATTTGATCGCATGGAATAAATCATCGTTATTTATTCTTTACGGGCATTTTGATATATTTTGCATATTTTGTTCTGATGAATATACTTAAAATTGTTGGTTAGAAGATTTTTAATCTTAAAAGGTATTTGTAAATTCGTAATATTCTAATTTGGAATTTGAGTACATTTTTATATGTTTGAGTTTTAGTACAATTAACTCAATATACAGAATAGCTAGCTAATTTTATTGCCTAAAATTTAACTTATTTTTTAAATTGTCAACTATGTTATGATTGCTTTTGAGATGTTTATTGTAAATAAGATTAAGCATTTAATATACAAATTTATGAGGTTGAATATTATAATGTTAATTTCAAAATTGTGTCAAAATTGTGAGCACGGGAAAAGAAAAGTTATTTTTTTCATTTGTAAAAGTGAAAAATCGAGGGAAATGCGGGACAAAATTATTTGAAAACTCTTTTATTTCTGTAAATTTTGATATATCGTTTGAATTTTTCTGAGTTGTAGTTTTGAAGATATGAATTTAACAAATATTAGTCTTTTTTATGTAATTATTATTGAAGGTATGACATCTGGGACCCGCACGTAAGGAATTTAACAATTAACAAAATAAATATGAAAAGAATGGGAGTATGACATGTGGGGCCCTTGCTTGCTGACGTCATCCGACGACGTCAGCAATGGCTACCGTCGCCTTCTTCCCCGTGCGACGGCGTTGACCATGGTGGCGTGGTTCGGGGGCGAGAGGGGCAGCGCCGCGTAGCGCGTTCGACGCGGCGCGTCGCGGGCAGTCGAAGGGTGGCGGCGACGGGCAAGGCGAGGTCGGGTTGGCGACGAATCGATGCGCGACGGCGGCGTACGGGCACGGCGAGGACGACCTCGCCACGGGCACCTCAGAGCTTCCCAGGTCACGTTGTTTGGTGAGGATGGAGAGGAGGGCGAGGCCGTCCGACGGGTGGCGCTCGATCTGGACGGGGGGGCCTGCAGCGACGGGACGGCGCGGCGGCGGCGGCGGCAGCTCCAGCCGCACGCGAGGAAGGAGAGAGGAGAAATGTGAGTTCTAAGGAAGGTTTTGCAAGGAAGTCCCTGTGTTTGTGCAAAATCGCAAATAGGTCCTCCCGCAGCACTGTTATGTGCGGTAATTTTACAAAGAAGATCCTGGGCTTACGGGAAATTACAAACAGGTCCTGGCGAGCACTGGACCGTCGGTGACCGTTGGATCGAGGGGATCGGGCGGCGCGGAATCGTTCTGGTACTGTAGCGGGGTACAGTAACTCGGTTACTGTTCTTCGTAACAGTGAAGCAATGAGAGGGCGCCGATCTTCTCAATCTTAATATATTTAGGTAATATGTAATCATGTGTTAAGTCACACCCCATCTCTCTGTCTTATAGTGCCAATCAACAAAGTCTACGCATGCGGGTATTTCAGCTAGCCAACAAGTGGCCAAAAGAAATCGTGTGTTCCTGCAACTGATACAATCAAGCAGCCTGCTTGTGGTTCTGTACGCGCATCTCATGGCACGTTTGGTAGCCAGTAGATTGAGAGACCAGTCTCGTCAGCTGTAAAAGCCTGGTGTTTGGTCATGATCAGACAAGCGCGTTCATCAAAGCACCTTGCTGGAATGGACCATATATTACTACCTATATAAAGCTGGCCGATTTCGGCGCCTCTCCGCGCTCGTGCACTGTGCCTAGCAACAGTACGCACTGTTCACTGCTACAGTGTTGAACAGTACCGATCCGCGCCGTCCGTTGTTGATCCAACGACCCACGCAGACACTCCGTGAAGCTTTTGCAAAATGTCCCTCACATGTCGCGAAATAACTCGGCAACCCACAAATTTGCAGCATGAAGGACTAGAGTGCAATTTCCGCAAACATCGACACCCTTTTCGCAAAAAACGGCCGCACATCTCCCCTCTTCCCTTCCATCTCCTGCGCGACGGCGGAAATCGCCGCCGCCGCCGACGCGGCGTTCCCTCGCTCCAGTCCACCCCGCTTAGATCTACACCTCCAGCGAGCTTCGCCGCCGTCACCTCTACTGCCTCGGCGAACGCTGCCTGCCGGAATGTCGCTGGGCCGCCGGAATCGTCCTCGCCGTTCACGCCGTCTGCAGCGTCCAAATGCTCGCCGCCGGCGACTCTGCCAACCAAACCGCACCAGCGCCGCCATCTGCGGGTAGCCCGCCTCCGCGCGTGTTCCGCTCGCTCATCCACGCGCTCCGAAACGCGCCGATGCGCCGCCGGCGTCGAAGTCACGGCCGCGGCAGCCACTGCTGATGTCAGCATGACGCAGTAATGTGCCCAGTTTGTCAGTTTTTTTTCCTTTCTAGCAATATTTTCAGAAAACTTTGCACTGCTGCCATGTGGGACCACCACTTCTAAACAAATTCCACAAAATATTTTACAATCAAAAGCTTCAAAAACTAACTAATTTGAACATTCCAACTTCCTAAATATTTCGAAATGCTATGAAATACATCAAAACGCCCGAGGAAAAAAAAGGACAAAATTGAACTTTTCAATATGCTTAACATTTTTATTTGAAAAACTCAAATAAATATATCAACATGCTCACATTTCATTTTCGTAAATATTTTGCAACCACGATACAATATTTCAAAAAGCTCACAAAAAAAACACAAAGAAAATAAAAACTATTTGGACGTTCCACCATGTTTTTTTTACAACAAAAAAAAATATCAACATGCTCATATTTCAATTTATTAAACATTTGACGTTGCTCTACAATATATGAAGACACTAACCAAAAAAATAGTACTACCTATTTCAAATTATTTTCCTGTAAAAAAATACCACATTTCAAATAAATGTTAAAAAAAATGCAACACATTTGAACATTTCAATTTGCTAGAAAATTGTAGACATTCTAAAATATATCTCACAAATTGCATTCTCCCTAATTATGGAGCTAAAACAAATATTTATAGTATGCTTCAAACATATCCACACATTTCAATTTTCTAAATATTTGAAAACAGTCGATATGACAAATTGCTTCTTCTACTCCAAAATATGTCATAATTCTCACAAAAAATACATAGCACACATTTGAAAAAATTGTATTTGCTAAAACAAAAAATACACTCCAAAATATATATATCTCACATATAATCTCATATATTGCATTCTCCCTAAATATGAAGTTCAAATAAATATTTATGGCATTCACTATCCTAATTTGAAGAACATCAGTACAAATTCCAAATGAAGTTCCTCTGATTATATATTGACTTAAACTAATGCTCATACAGTCTACATCTTCCAATTATGAAACTCAAACAAATATTTCGACAGAATACAACCATATGTACACAGAGTATTTTAACTTCTTTTTGTTTGTAAGAAGTTTGATATGTTCTCACTTCATAATGAACGCATGTGAAATGAATTTGATACGCATAGACCTTGATCTTGATGTCGAAGCCTTGATCTTGATGTCAAATATTTATTTGTAAAAAAGAGAATTTGTATTTTGAAAACTTTCTTTTCATTACGAATTACATATTTGCATTTTTTACCTAGTCAAGTTATCTTGCACTTACCTTCGGACTATATGAGAACCGTTAGTTGGTTAATTAGGTGGGACTGAAATGGCCGAACAAACTTCTGTGAATAATCTTTTAATATTATCTTCCCATTTCCATAATTTTATGTTTGTTCAAGATTTTTTCTCCATTATAACGAATTTAACTCTATAATCGGAGGAAATACACTTTGTGAGCATTTATTAGATTAAATTTAAGTTCAATTCATAATTAGAGGAAATTAATTTGTGCTCCCTCCAAATATGCATGTAATAAAGTATTTTAAAACTTAACTACATAGTTAGAGAGAGTTAAGTTTTGTTATCTTTAAATATGTTAAACAAATTGAATTGATGAAATATGGTTCCATGTTGTCATAATTTTTTTATTTAACAACTTAATCAGAGGGAATATATTATGTGAGCAATTTTTTGAAAATTTTATTCTATAATTAGGGGGAATTGAATTTCGATATTTACGACAAATTACAACGATACTTCACCATTTAAATTTATGGAATTAAATTAATTGAACGAATGCTGTTTGTTTACAATAATGCACATTTTAATATGAATATAAAGAGAAAATAAGAAAAATTTTCCCATCTAAGTGATTTTGGTACTTAATCTACTCAACTCTAAATCATTCCTTCAATACGCTTTACACATCTCCAATACTTTAATAAAGCATTGTTCGCGAAATATTACAACAACATATCGCCAACAAAAATTTAAAAACTAACAAAGACGCGTCGTGACGACGCGCGAAATTCCAGCCAATCTGAAAAATAAATCAAATTTTAGGCAACAAAATTACGTAGACTTTTTTATATTGAGTTAATTGTATTGAATCTCGAACATATCAATATGTATCAAACCTTCGTGTATATTTTCCCTAAGCAACATAATCATGTTTTCCTTTCTTTATTTTTAACAATATGTTTTATCTGCATCGTGCAATCCTGATATTTAGATTTCATATACGATAGAGTATTATTAGCTATAAAATATGAGTACCCTTTTAGTTATTTTCAGATATGTTCCTTCAATTTTTTTTGTAAAAGTCTCAATTGTCAGGACTTTAATAATAATTACATAAAAAGGTATGATATTTGTTAAATTTAAAACTAACATTTCTTCCCCGCGCTCATATTTTCGACACAAATTTTAAACATATTTCAATATAGTGACTGCAATTTGTGCGCTACAAGTTTTAAAAATTTGTCGACCACATAGGCACTTCCGACACAAATTTTTAAACATAATTCCCCAACATTAATTTTAAAAGTCATTTATCTATCAAGAACAAATTTCCAATTGTAATTTGGAAATTTTGCACCAGAGGCGCGGCGTCACGACGCGCCAAAATTCAACTAGTATATTTTAGAACAGCGTGCTCATTAAAACATCTTCGGGCCAAACTCTGTGGGCACGCTCAAACCGACATTTGTTTTGGGGCCACCCCGAGCAGCTATGAGCCTAGGGAACGTGCTTTCGTGGGGAAATGACAATCCGCAACTAGTTGCGGGTGCAACTAGTTGCCGGATACCCCACTTTCGAGTTTCAAAAAATTCCGCAAAAATCACGGACATGTGTCATGTTGAATCTACTACACCCAGAAAATTTCATCCCGAAATATTATCATATGTGACCTATACAAAAAAGACAACTGAGACACATGTCCGTGATTTTTTGCGGAATTTTTTGAAACTCGAAAGTGGGGTATCCGGCAACTAGTTGCACCCGCAACTTGTTGCGGAAAATTCCCTCGTTTTCGTGTCAGAGGCGTCATATTTGCTTCTCATAACTCTCCTTACTCTTACTTCATCTTCTTTCTTCTAAATAATGCTAAATGTTTGATTCAAAATAAACTCTACACGAAAATGATGCACATTGACCATATGGTCCATTCCGGCAATCGGTTCCGACTTTCGTTAACCGTTAACATTTAATTTCCTGTTCATGTTTGAAACTTTTTTTTGACAAATTTCGTCAAATTGATCGCACACGGTCGACGTTTGAAATTTCCTTTGAGTAGCTCACCTCACCATTTCTTGTAAGTTTTTCGTTTTGGTGGTCGTACACGAATAGATCTTGTACTGCATGGGTGTGTATTTAGATTGCGCTTAGTGTACGTGTCTTATTCAACCTTCGCTCCACTGCCGCTCATGATGTGTTTGTGTCTCACGGTCTCACCTATCTCTCTGTGGGTTGCGCTCCATCACCGCCATTCGCAGCCGTCGTAAACTCTGTCGTCGGTGCGGTGTGCTGGTTACTGAACATGCTCATGGTGTGACAGCTAACCTCTTTCAACATGTCCATGGTCTGCACTCCATCGTCGCCATAGGCAACCACCGCAAAGTTCGCCGGCGACCTCCGCCGCCGCCGCCGCCGCCCGCGACGTCATCTCGCTCGCCGCTCGTCATGGGTATGTCACATACACATGTTCCAAATGTGGTAGTATAATGTAAGTTTACCTACATGGAAAGAGGTGAGAGTAATCATCACTACAAAGAGGTTGTTTGGTTAGGTGTGCAGCGCTGGACCTGGCTAGAGAAATTGCAGGTTACCAAACAACATGCACAACATGATTTTGAGAGTGGCTTTTCAGACTAGCCCCTGGCTGGCCTGCCTTCATGGGCCTCAAAAGCTAATGCTACCTACCAAAGCGTGTCCTTATCGAAACAAATCGAGTCAACTTTGCTAGTTGTTATACGGTGAGCGTTTTGCCGGATAGTATACTCCGGACTACTCTCTCCGTACCAAAATAAGTGTCTCCGTACCAAAATACTTATTTTTAGACGGAGGAAGTATATCGCAAGATTTGCAAGCAGGACGAGCCATAGAAAGAGATTTTTTTTTTTAACAAGTGAAGGGGCGCCGGGGACACCAAAATTTCATTCATACTCATAGACAGCGTACATCATGTATTACAATGCCCTGAAAATGAAGAGAATGCAGAGTTGAGTAAACTGGACAATGATGTTCCTATGAGTTGAATGTATACAACTGAAGATAGGGCTTGACACGTCTTGTCTAATCTCCTGATGTGCGTAGTTGTGACTTGTGTGCATGTGTTATCTGGATAACCAAAAAAAAAAAGAATGTCTGATGGAGAGCATGTGTTATCTGGATGTAATCTACAATGTACTTTGTCCATATAAAGAGATTGTTGACGAGCTAGACACAAACGGGAGGCAGCAACGCCGACGCAGCGGAGATTATAGCTACTACTCCCTCCGCTGACCCGACCCAAATCACGTTGGAGGCCACCCATATGACCCAAATCGTGCGGCACTCTTAAGTTTGCACAACTGAGTAACCTAATAGCAGGAGAGCAGGCTTTTGTTGGTCTCACGACCTTGTTTTACTTAAGTGGTTGTACCTAAAACTTCTTAGTTAATGAACGAACAAAGATTTTAACTTGTTTGAAAAAGAAAAGAAAATCCATGGCAAGGCATCGTTACCGCTAATGATACTCCCTCCGACTCCATTCACCATTATATTTAAAATGGGATACAGACCAAAATGAGTGGATCTATACACTAAAATACGTCTAAATACATATATTTTTTTAAAAAGCTAAAAAGTCTTTGTAATAGTGAACGGAGGGAGTACATTACATCTGACATATGCATAATATCATAAACATACTGTTAGAAGCTAAAATAACAGACTAACCAGCATTGGTCATCAGGATGCAATACCTTTTTCCATGGGTCCAGCGCAAGACATGTGACCTGTGAGGCTGTGAGTTCACTCTGCATGACAGCCAAAATGCACAGTACACCTGCAAGTGCAAGCAATTTGCCTATACAACCTAAAATACCAAGATCTACAAACCTACGATCTATTGTTTCTTTCAACACCGGTAACTCATGGAGGCACAAGCATTTAGCAACACAAGAGGGTACATTACACCTGGACGCTAGATAATTAACAGATATATGTACATATAGAGTTCCGCGGCAATAGGAGGTAAAAAGAAAGGCTAAAGCTTGAAGGCCAGCGCGGCAAAGCTTCATACAGCAGCGAAAATCAAGCTTCAAGGGTGTAGCCACGGTTGCCATGCGAATTATACAGCAAATGGCCGATTTCCTGTCAATGATAACAGCTGAGATGTGACTAGCGTGGGAGGGCAAGTCACCATCCTCGAAACATCGGTCTGTGGAATCCTTCATTATTAGACTGAAAGAAGAAAGGTATGCTAAGTTTATTGAGATTGAATAAAGGAAAAATAATTGCAGCAAGGCGACAAATATGGTTTGAAACTTGGCTAAAATATTACTATTGATAAGTAGAATGCACAACAAACTCTTATCAAGCTCATTGTGCCATAAATGTAAAAGAACAACAAGAAAACATCCAATATCAGTTGAACTAATTCCGTGCATCAACTAGCAAAGAACAACCTCAAAGTTGCACATCTGGAACACAAAAACCACTACAATATGCTGTTGATCAAATGACTTGGCAAAAACAAACTAACAGTATAGTAATGCGCAGACATGGAAGCACAAAACTATTGTTCGAAACACAATTCTTACTCCCTAATAGTTTCATATAATATTCACAGTGAGAATTCAGTGCATGCTCATGTTACAAAGTACGAATCAACAGAAGATACACGCAAGGTTCAAAAACCAACGAAATTACAAACAGTAAAATCTAAGCAACTCAATTACAAAACATTGAACGACACACATAAGGATTCTGAATAATATCCACTCTTACAAGGTACTAGTATTACCTACCCAAACAAAAAAAAGGTAGGTTAATGTTTAGTCAAATTCGGAAATCTTGCAATTGAAAAAATGGGTTTGTTTGGTTTGCCAGAGATGTTCCACATCATCAGATAAGAAAGTATTAAAATTATGTCAGAATGGGACGATGGACGTTAGCTATACTGACCACAGGCAGCAAAAGGATTTCGGTCATGAAACAATGACAACGAGAATGTGATATGCTAAAGGAATATGGACACATCTTTTGTAGCCAATAATGACTCTGCTTTTACGGCTAAAACTTTGCCAGGTCAATTCCCCTATGGTGAGTGGCCGAGATTTTTTTGGTCATGAAACAAATCTGGTGGTGACTAAATGCAGGTTTCGGTACAGAAACCAAACATATTATGTGATTTTCTATAGCCCAATCACCTGGAGCAAAAGGAACCCTTGGAACTGCCTGTGTTAATTTGCTTAGGCTGGTTCAAAGAAGCAAGTGCATATACATATTAAGGGATCCGTATACAACCTGGGTTAGAGCCTCAGAGCATGCCACACCATTTTCTACTTGGATCATTTATCCCCTATAACACGCAGAGCTCCACTCAGTCTCTGTAACACAGATATTACTGTAACTGTGAAACAATCATATGTACACCGTGATAGGCCATTCAGTGTATAAGTTTCTTCCATTTTCACTGTGTGATCTATCTTCACCATCAGAAGTGTCGCTATTTAGTTTAGGAAACTTTAATACAATCAAGTAAAAATACGCCTTCCACCAAATTATAAGATGTTTTAGCTTTTTCTAATTCGCATGTATATAGACGTGTTTCAGTGTGTTTGTTCACTCACTTCAGTCCATAACTAGTCCACATTGAAATATCCAAAACATCTTATACTCCTTCCATCTCGGTTTATAAGCCACATCTCCAAAATCAGATAATCTCAAGAATAGGACGCAATTAGCATTAATGATCCTCCCAACCACTTCTTCTGCCCAATCTGCATGCAGTTTAGCCAATGCTCCATTAATTAGGCCAATGCATGCGCTTCCTATTGTATCTTGTTGGCCCTATCACTAAACGCCTAGGTCCCAGAGAATTGCTAATTGTGCCTTATAAACTGAGATGGAGGGAGTAATAGGAACGGAGGGAGTAGTAGAAACTAGAAAGTAGACCACTGACAATCTTATTGTAGTATTTTTGTTGAAATAACTTCTACGAAGTGCCTAGAGATACTTACTAGTATCAATTAGTTCACCATCCAATACATTTTTTTGTAAACCCCTAGTGTTGCTGCGGGTATCCTAGTTACTGGCATGGAAGCACAATAGACATTTTCGTTCCTGATAGGAAAAGCCCATATCTATGGTGTGTGTACTTAACGCCCTGAAGCAAATCGAGCAGTCTCATCCCTAATTCTCTAGAACCATAGCAAATAACCCCCAACGGCAGTTATGTCATGTGGTGATTTATGTGGAGAATAACACGGCGATGGCGATACTCAAGAAATAAAACATACAGTTTCAAGTGGTCCACTCATGCAACTGATTAAGAAAAGAGAGGGAGTATGGTACTAGTATATGTAAGAGATAAGTGCCATAGTACACTAGTGCTACACACAAATTCTTTCATTTATCTGATCAAGCATCTTACAGACTAGAACTACTGTATATCCTATCAAGAATGAATTTTACAAACTAATAGCATTTTATGCTGTATATCCTCCTACCATCACCAAAATAGAAAGATATATTGGTTAATTCAGGTGTCCCAACCCAAATAACTTGAATGGGTCTAGAATAATCAATGGGAATGGGAATCTTGCTCGAGAAACCATGGCAACTGAGTCTCTTAACATATTTTTGCAACAGGAAGTCAGCAACAGAAATACATGAACTTTCTCTATCACATCTCAGCTATGTCTGGTAATGATACCATTGACATGTGCTGTTTATGAAAGATTGCTAGCTTGCTGGGCCATTTTTAGTTGAACAACTAAAATATTTTAGATCATGCATAAGTATAAGCCAGATTGACACCTCGTGATTCTAGAAACAATGCAAGTAGTGGGGACGTAATTCAAGGTTACTAGGTATACATAGTAGCTGTTCTAAATATCATCAACAAACTGGGACAAATCAGGCAAAGGGATCAGCCTGCTATTTGAAAGTCAAGGAATGCACATGCATGTGCACAAAGGAGCAACTACTTCAAAAACAAATGCTCACAAGAAAATAGATCTTATACAAATTAGACAGTTCCACAAGTGCCTCATGCCATCTAGTTGTCAACACCAACCACGTAGATTTATGATCCTTGGTAGGAGTGACATGCAAGGTAAGTTGAAAACAGAGAAACCCAAACAGTTCACACAGGCATAAGATACATATTGTTGTTATAAAGACCATTAAATGATCCAATTTCCAAATACACTCCTACAGAGTTCGAGAGAACAGAATTGCAGCAAGGATTGAGAATATTACCAGCAGAGTAACTTCTAGCAGCAATCTCCTCGATGATCCCCAAGAGAAGCATTACGACAATGTCACACAAATGGTAAAGTAAAGAAGGTACTGCCTTCTAATGGATACCCCGACTACATAGTTAACTTTCCAACCCATTCATCAATCATTCCATAGTCAATGCTTAGCTCCCTCAATGGCGGAATGTTCTCCAGGGCAAAGATCATGAGGTGGGGATACGACATGTTGTAGTGGTCAAACAGCACAAACTGGATAAAAACATTTGGACTGCAACTATGGCTGAAATAACAAGCCACATTCCTTGCCCTCGACACATCGATTGAAAAGTTCAAGTCTGCAATGGCAGGATGGTTCGGCGCCACATACTCAGGATACACATCAGAGATATCACCCCAATCTAACCACCTTGAAGGGAACCTGTTTGGATGCACCAAGCAATCACCATTTGCTGCCATTATCTCTGACTGCTGATGAGTAAGCACAATCCCACTAAACTCACAAATGAACGTGCCGGCCTTAATGAGATCCAAAGACCGAACACCCCACCCAGTCTCCCTTGACCGGAACACCTCAAGCCTATTCTTAAGGCCCTTCTGACTAACCCTGTTGGGGCAGCTAGGTGGGCATCGGCAATACGGACCACACTCATAGACAAGTGGTTTGCCTCGTAAAAGAGCACAAGCTTTATCATACGCAAACTCACCCCCATTCCTTTCTGCACAATAACATCCAATCGAGCAATTCTCTATGCAGTCACACCCACCAGCACCCTCGGCAAACTTCCCTTGGACTGCAGAAGATGGGAATATTGGCCGCACCAGGTACTCAAATAAGAGTGGGTCCCTATCATCATCGACATCGTTATATAAGGCAACTGGCATGATCTCTCGACCCATGGATATATCAAAGCTCAGGTACCCAGTTGGTCGCATAGATAGTGCATCCACCTTAAGATGTTCAGCTGCACGATAATTCATGGATCCCATGGGCTCCTGCCCCTCAATGCGAATCATTTTGTACTTGTAAACACCGAAGCCAGCTTTCCCACGATCGAGCCAGTAGTCAACAACCTTGTAGAGGCCATCATAGAAGTAGACCTTCCCAACAGGGCTGCGCTTAGACTTGACTGCACGGATTACGCGAATCTCAATACCATAGGCCATGCTGCGCTCCAGGGCAAGATTACCACCCTCTAGCTTCTGATCGATGCAATGCTTGTGCAGGTTGGGGTCTCGACCACCATGGCCGGTGTACACCAGTACATCACCACGGTCATCATCATCTTCATACCCACCAGACACAATAACAGATGTGGCAATAGGTTCGCCGGAGGCAGAGCGCCCTGCTGAGAGGTAGTCGATCCCAGCCTGCACCTGGCCATGGAGGCCTAGCACACACAGCTCCATGCGGAAGAAGAATGCATCGCCTACAGAAATCCCAGGTATCGGCCCCACGATTCGGCGGTCCCGGTTGAGCCACAGATCTCGGTCGGCCATGAGTGCGGCGGCCCGCATGTCGGCGCGCACACGACGCCGGTCCACCGAGGCAAGCCCGATGGCGCCCGCAAGGCCGAGCGCCTCCGCGCGCTCGTCGTCCTTGAGCAGCAGGCCTCGAAGCGACTCGAAGGTGATGCGCGCCCGGCGCACCACGTCACGGAAATAGATCTGATCCCGCACGCTCAGTGAGGACACCCGCACCAGCTCTGACGAGCGCGGCCGCCGCTTCTTCACCGCAGACCCCGACCCGGGATGCACAACCGCCGGAGCCGCAGCCTCCGGCGTAGGCGCTGGCACGATCGCCCCGGACCCCGCCGATAGGAGGTAGAGGCTCGCAAGCCGGCAGTACTCCGTGAATAGGGCGTCCTCGTCAGGGTTTGGCGGCAGCGACTGCAGAGGCGTCATTACCGCCGCCGAATACAGGTCAGGCGTTGCCGGTGTAGGGGCAACGTACCCCGCAGCAACCGCAGAAGCGGCCTGCGGCGGCGGCGGTGCCGGTGCCGGCAAAGAGTCATGCTCCGGGGAAACCGCCTCCGACTTTGGCTCCCTCTTCAGGAACGGCAGGAAGTTGAGGTCGATGGAGTCGGACGAAGGAGATGACGACGGCGAGGAAAAAGCCGATGACGGCGAGGACTCCTCCACCTCCATTGCCCCCAATAAAAAAAACGCGTCCACGTCGTCCTCTGCAACGACTCCACACCACAGGGGGATCCCCGCGATTCCCAAATTCCTCCACGAGCGCGGCGGAAACGCCGAGGAAGATAACGTGGCGGAAGTGGGGGAGCGGGGGCGGTGATGATTTGGTGAAGGTGGGGGACGAGTGTGGGATGCAAGGTGCGAGCGAGGAAGAAATGCGAAATGGGCGCCCTCTGTGGGGCAATAACAAAAATGAATTTACCGAAAGTACGCCGAGCATTAAAGTTCCTGGGGAAGCGCCTCCTCGTGCTCTCCAACAGTCGCTGACAAACATTATTACTTTACTCACTATATAAAAATTGGAATAAATCGCGAATTCTCAGCCCCTCACGCACTGTAGTAGCTACAGTCTGCTACAGTGTTGAACAGTCAGCGATCAGCGCCGTCGCGCGGCAATCGGACGGCCCACAAGGATCCGCGCTTGCTATTTTGCAAAAAGGCTCCTTGCTCGCGAGAAATAGCTCCGCCGTCCTCCATTTCCCGAACAAAAGGGCCTAAAAGAAATTACAGAAAACTCCGAGTACCCTGGTGCAAAACCGCCCATAAATCCCCCATCCCTCCTCCCTCGCGCGCGAGCTGAGCTCGCCGCCGCCGCCGCCGACACGCCACGCCGCGCCGCCAGCCCTCCCCGCGGTCATCGAATCCCACGGCCGGCTCCACCGTCGCCACCTCTTCCTCCTCACCGAATCTCGCGTCCCGGGGCGCCTCGCCGTCGCGGGAATCGCCGCCACCGCGTTCGGCTCCCTCCGCCGCCTCCGCGCCTCGCCGGCGCCGCTCCGGCAACCATAACGGGGCGGCGCCACCCTGTACGCGCTCCCCGGCTCGGCGCGCGCCGGCGGCGCCCACGCGCGCGTCCTCCGTCGTCGTCGCGCGGCGCCAGCGTCGTGGTCGCCGCCGCGGCCGCTCCGGTCGCAGTGACGCCAGCGTGACGACGTGGTGGGCCGGCTGCTGGGCCGGCCCGTACTTCTTCTCCCTGCTTTTTTTCCCCTCTGCACTCAAATTTTCCGTTCTTTTTTTTTCCTTTTAAAAAAAAACTGTAGATTTTGAAATTCACCTCCAAATAAATTGAAACCAACTTCAACAAAAAATGCAAAAAATAAAACAAACATCTCAAATGGTTTGTGACATTTTTCAAATTACTGCAAAACTTAATTTACTCCAAAAAAAAATGTACTCTCGAAAATTATTGTAAATTTTGAACTACATGTCCACAAAAAATCAGACCAAATTCAAAGAAGTTGTAAAAATCGGAATAACAACTTTAAGTGCTTTGTGTACTTCGGTAGAATTCAATCTAAACAAATTTCAATGTGCCCATTTCAAAAAATACAGGTAATATATCATAACAGGAAAAAATACATCGAACTACTTATACTACAAAAAAACATTGAATATGCTAATTTTGTCAAATTTTACGAACAATTCAAATGCACTTTCACTACTTTCAATTAAATGTTAGCGTCGTCAAGAAATCAATGTCCTTGAATATATCCACTGCAAAAAACAGGTAATACATCAAAACAAACAGAAAAATACATGCAAACTACTTACGGCATGAAAAAACATTGAATATACAAATTTTGGCCATTTCTATATTTGTATTTTTCACACCACAGTACTTACACGAAAACTTAAACAAAAAGAAACATCGGAAAAATCAATGTCCCTGAATAATTGCAATGCAAAAATACAGGTAATATATTAGGGAAAAAATACATGCGAACTACTTATGCTAAAAAAACATTGAATATGCAATTTTTTCCAAATTTCATGAACAATTCAAATGCACTTTTCCTACCTTCAATTAAATGTTAGCGTCATCGAGAAATTGATGTCCTCGAATATATCCACTTCAAACAACAGGTAATATAACAAAGCAAACGGAAAAATACATGCAAACTACTTATGGTATGAAAAAACATTGAATATACAAATTTTGTTGAAAAGTGCAAAAAATTCAAATGCATTTTCCCAACAAAAAAATACAGGTTATAAATCAAAACAAACATAAAAAATACATGCGACCTACTTATGCTACAAAAAAACATTGAAAATGCAAATTCCGTCAAAATGTGCGAACAATTGAAATGCACTTTTCCTAATTTCAATTAAATGTTGCCACCGAGAAACAAACATGATCGACTATTTCGAATTACTAAATATTGAAAAATCGTACAAAATATATCACAAATATCTTCGAAAAAAATGCTACATATTCACGAGAAAAATAAAAACATGTTTGGCCATCCCAATTTGGCCAACATTTAAAATATGTTTGACCATCCCAATTTGGCCAAAATTTAGGCAAAAAATGCGACATCCCATAAATATAAACAAAAAATGCTCACAAACAACACTATTTACTTACATCAAAATATAAATACATTAAATCACAATGGGCGTGGCGTACTAACTTACTGCATCCTCCATATAGATTAATATTTGCAGGTGATTTAACTAAACTCTCCCCAATTATGCACATACCTTTAATAAATACTACAAACAATCAATGTTTCCACATAAACATAACATATTACGTCTTATTATAATGTTAAATAAAACACGTACGGCAGCATATAACCATATTCGACCACTCAATTTAGCTAACATGTCTATAACCCATACGACCTAAATATATCTATCCATGTACTCACATTTCGAAAAAAAAATGCTTCACTGCATAAATATTTCGAGAAAATAAATTTGTTCCCTCTAATTACGGAACGATTTCAAATTGAATGCACTAAACCAATTACAACTACCACCTTTCCTTACAATATATACAACACTACTTAAAAAAATACACAAATTATCACAACAAATATTCTTACCAAACGCGCGGCGTGACGCCGCGCAAAATATGACTAGTACCCAACAAGGAGCTGCTGGAGGTGGAGGTACATGCGCTCGAGGATATTATTGTGGTGATCAATGAATCTAGACACGTTAATTACATCCACATATCTAATTTGGCACGGAGGGAGTATATGACATGTTGGTGCGACTAAAAATTAGTGGATTATGTAAGATCAGGTACAAATCCATAGCCTTTTCAAATAAATATTGTACGTATTGGTCTAGCACTGCAGCATAAACCATATAATCGAAAAGTAACAATTGTGGATTTGTTAATTTCTAAACGAGGCGAGCCCGACGGCTACGTGTGAGGCTCCGTGTTGCCGGTGGACGTGTGGAGTGCTGCTTGGAGAGCGAGAGCAGCAGCTGCGCCAGCTTCTGCGATGAGGATGAAGATGAGGAAAGCTCCTCTGGCGTCAAGGTGGAGGAGCCTTCGTCTTCGTCCGAGTGAGGAGGTCCAGGTCCGCCGGTCACGCAGATCTCCTCGACCTCCTGCTCCGCGGCCTTGCCCATGTACTTCTGGAAGTAGCGCCTTCCAGTGTACGCCGGCGTGCCTTGCCCGTAAGGGGCAAACCTTTTCTTGTAAAAAAGCTCCTCCTTGTACATCTTGAAATGCAATAAAGGATTCACCTTTCTCCATGTCTTGGCTTCCGGGTTGTACTTGTGTGAATGAGAACGGGTTTTTTGCAAAACGCGTTCCCATTACTACGGCAGTCGTACCGTCGAGAGGTAGGTGGAGAGTGAGAGGCCTATAAAAGCCCCTCAGCCCCTAGCTTTCTTGACACACCTTCTCGTCTCGCTCCCTTCTGCTTCTTTCTCTGCCCCTCCATAGATCGCAAAACGATGTCTGGTGAGGCAGAGATGTCCTTCTTCGATGTGTCGACGGCGGAGTCGGCCTTCCGAGGCGCGGCGGAGGCACCCAGGGAAGCTGGGGCCCGAGCCACTGAGGAAGGTGGAGAGGTCGCTCCTCGACCTCGAGTCTCCTTGGTTTTTCCCGCAGTGGGGAACATCGCCGGCTCTGCCGCCATGGAGGCGTCGGTGGCGTTGGCGACTCGGAAGGATATCATCAAGATGGACCTGTGGAGAGAGGCCGCGGGCAACCCGAGATTGCTCCGCCTCCTCTGCGACCTTGATGATGTCTTCAAGGTAAGGCCTCCTGGGTCTTGGCAAGTTTATCTTGAAAAGAAATTTGTCTCGTGACTCGCTTTTTTCCCTCCCACTTATGACGAAGAAGACATCATGGACAAGTTCGTGGACCACGTGTACTCTCTCTGCAACCAGCACGTCCCAGGGTTGGCCAGGAAGTTCCCTGGCCTGTGGGATCCCTGAAGATTCTGCGCGAGTGCCCTCCTTCTCCCAGGCGTCCCCGGGAATCAAGAGTTTACCCGGCAGGCAAAATAAAAGACAAGTATGCGCAGCTAGGAATCCTGAGCTAGTCTTAGTAGCACATGCTAGATATGTACTTAGGAAGTTGCATAACTGAATGCAGTTCGAAATTGCAATTCAGAATTTAAATTCAGATGAATGCAATCCTATGGCTCAACTCCCGGGGTCATTTCCCACATCTTCCTTTGCACTAACGTGCTGTCAAGTTTTCTGAGGAGATCTCTTAGGTGCCAAGTACTCTGACTGTCTGCCGCAGTAGCAGTACCCCTAAGAGCACTATACCTTCCGGGAGTCCACTCCACTGCCACGGGTACTAGGTCAGAGGGAAACAGACCGTTCGCCGGGGAGGATGCATTACCCCCGCAAAGGCTCTCATAGACTGTCAAGCATGCGCAGGTTGATGGTATATTGACTCCGAGCGAGATGTCATGCCTAAGTGCAGGATGTGAATGCAAAGACTTAGCTGATTTTCGCCGCGCCCTTGATCTGCCATGTCCTTCCGGGTGTCTAGCTCCTTAGCCGTTTTCCATCGTCCGTTCCTGTCCCGGGAAGACGCTGCACACAGCAAACTTTCAGTAGGAAAAGAATGGACCCTCCCTTCATGTCGTGAAAGTGTTTCATCCGAAGCAACCTGCAAGCAAAGTTGAATGTGCATTTCTGTGTTTATATTCTTTAAAACATAGCACTGTCTGAGCCCTTCTTTCCGCGGCAGTACGGCACGATCGGGTGGCAGTGCCTACCGATAGGCTACTCGCGCTCGACCCGTCAGCCACCAGCACCATGTCAGCCCCCTGCTTGGGGGTTGTTACGGATAACACACTTCACGACAAGAACTCAGGCTCACGGAATTAAAATACTTATCTTTTATTCCTTGGCGACGATTCTTACACCCTTTTACATAACACTAGCCCCTTGGGCGTGCTTAGTGGATTCGACTATTGATACGTGCATTTTATATCATCATCTATACCACTTATATCACCATATTAGGATGTTATTTGCATTATTATGTCATTGTTTTTACATGTTTTAGATGATTTATGGGACTTTCATACAAAGTCCCTATTTTTGGTATTTAATTTCTGGGAGGCAGAAAACCTCCTTTTTCTTGTTTTTAATGTTTCAGGAGCTACAGGGACCCAAATGGAAAAAGGAAAATTGCACAGCTGGTTTTTCATCGGGAGAACAGCAGTGGGAAGAAGATCGAAGGGAGGAGAGCCACGAGGCCCAAAAGGGGGGCCCACGCGGCCAGATTCTGGCCGCGTGGGGCCCACCATCTGAGCCTCGGGCACTTCCTCGCCTGGGGCTTTTTAACGAGGTCTCCGTCTCGCCCGAAAAGTAACGCCCTAATTTTTACGAGACTATCCGAGGTCGCGGCGGCGGCGAAACTCCTGATTCCCTCCGAGGGGGATCAGATCCTGCTGCTCCGGAGCTCCGGAGAAGGGGGAAATCATCGTCATCGTCATCACCTCTCCTCCTTGGCGTGGGAGGAGGCCTCTACATCATCACCATCACCAAGACCAGCACCATCTCCATCATCATCTCCGTGATCCACTCCGTCCCCTCGTAGTTTGAGAGTTGCTATACCCTAGATACTTGTCTTGTGCTACTATTCATGTTTGTGATTGAGTACTTGTCATTATTTGGTGGTGAAGTTATATTTTCAGATTGTGTTGTACCACTTATGCCACTGAATATCACCATGTTTGCACGTTGTGAGTAGTTCCCGTATGTTCCTGAGGGCATAGGATGAATTGGCAATGATTTATATATGACATGTGTTGGTATTTTGTCTAGTGTTTATCTTTTTGTGTGATTCTATGATGGTGTTGTGCGAACGTCGACTGCACAACACTTCACCTATATGGGCTCATAGGAGAACACCGTAGTGTAATGGCGTGAGGGAGACTTGGGAGGACACGAAAGCCTGAGACCGAATCATTAAGTTACTTTACGGGGTATTAGTATCGGGGACCTAGAGCGTAATGCTATGGTGGGATTTTATATCTTAATAATTCTTGTGCTGTCATTTAATTGGCCACATGATCCATCATAAGGGGTTTAGTCTATTTATTTAGCTGTACCTAATAATAGCTCCGTCCGAAGAAGATTAAAACTAGACAAGATATTCAACGTGTTGTTTAATAAATCTATATGCCTAGCAATATCCATGCCGCCCTCGGGAACGTTTTCCACATATAAGTTACACATCACTTGAGCTTGTCCTCTTACACATAGAGGATTGGGCTTTCTCTCTTTGAGAGCTTTTACTTGTTACCATTTATGCTGCATTGTCACTGTCTTGCAATTATACAATCGAAAATACCAAAAACACTTGCATCTTTTATTGTCTATTTATCATTTCTAATAACCAATACCTTCAGCTCCTCGTGGGTTCGACAACCTTTTCTATTCGAAAGGTACTACAATTGATCTCCTGCACTTGGGAGTCATCAAGATACTTTTCTGGCGCCGTTGCCGGGGAGCGTAGCGCTATTGGTAAGAAGTTTGGTAAGGAAACTTGAAAGGTGAATTTTATTTACTGTTTTATCTCATTGCTACTATGGCATTTATGAATCGTGCCTCGCTGCATCTTGCTCTATATGAAAGTGCTTATGCTCCTAAAACTGTTGAAACTACTGTGCCTGAGATACCTAAAGTGGGATATAAAATTCCCGTTGGTCATGTTAAAAGAGTTATGAAAAATCCATTTACAGGGATGGAACTAAATCTGCACGTGAACACATGGAAACAATTGAGGCTATATGTGGTTTATTTAGACTTCCTGGTATTTCTGAAGATCAGGTAAAAAGGAAGCTGTTATATTGTCTTTATCTGGTAATGCTCGTATTTGGTTCAGGTCTTTAGATGAAGAAGTCACTATGGACTGGAGTATTTTGAGGAAGGTTTTCTTTCTTAAGTATTTTACTCCTAGAGAAGCTTATGAGAACCGCTGCTATATATTTAATTTCTGGCCACATCTGGGAGAAAGTATTACTCAAGCTTGGGGAGGTTAAAGGAACTCCTCCGCAAGAATCCTTGTCATGATCTTACAAGGAAAATTATTCTGATAAACTTTTATGTGAGGCTACCAAGGCAACAAAAGGAATTTCTGGATAATTCATCTAGTGGAAGCTTTACAAATAATACTGAAGAAGAAGCATGGAATTTATTGGAGACTATTTCTGAGAATACTGGTCATTGGGATCTTGATAAAGGTAATGAGCCCTATCTGGACTATGAGTATTCATGTGTAGAGAATTTCTCTACTTCTACCTTGTTTAAAAATCTGAGTGATACTTTTAATCTTGATCCTTATGTTATAATTGAGGTAGCTAAATCTTTTGCTAATCATATTGGTATTCCTAAAACTGGGTTTGAAGTTATGTTGAACCTGTTAAACAATCTATTGTTGTACCCAAAGTTATTAAACAGGTAGAACCAGTGTCATCCTTGACAATTGAGGAGTATGTTGAGGCACCACCATATCCAAACCAAGTCAAGGAAAATTTACTTATTGCTGTTTCTAACAAGAGTAAAAGAAGAAGATCTCAGCCTTATGAACAGATGGAAGTCAACAGTCAAATCTCTATTATCAAACAATTAAATGAAGAAGATCCTGTTGATGTTTATCTATGTGAAGATGCTACTAAAGTTGTTAAAGGCAATTCGGCCAAGGTTGGTAAGCCTGTTATATCATGCACTATTGGGACTTCTAGTTATCATGGCTTATGTGATATTGGAGCAAGCATTAGTGTCATTCCATATTCTCTGTATCTTGAAATCAAGCCTGATATTGATCCTATCAGTATGGAAGAGACAGGTATGACAATTCAACTTGCTAATAAAGATTATATTAATCCACTTGGAATTGTTAGAGATGTTGAAGTATTGGTAGGTAAAATAAATATCCTGCTGATTTTATTGTGCTTGGTTGCCCTCAAGATTCATTTTGTCCTATCATTTTTGGTAGACCTTTCTTACATACTGTTGGTGCTGAAATTGATTTGCTTAAAGAGAAAGTGTTTATTAATTGTGCTGGAGAAAAACTTGCATTCAACTTTTCTAAATTTTCTGATAAGCATTCAAAGAAAGAGCCATTTTCTGAAGATGTAATTGAAACTCTTGCTCATGTAGCTGTAGCTTCAACAGACGTGGTGAAAGATACATGCTTAATCAAGATGAACCATTTAATGAAGAAAAAAGATGCTTTAGAACAAATACTTTCACAACAACCACCACAATTACAATTGCATATCCCACCTGATAATTTAGGAGTGCTACCACCACCTAAAGGGGATCCTAGCTTTGAATTAAAACCTTTGCCTACAAATCTGAAATATGCATATTTGGATGAGAAGAGCATATATCCTGTCATTATTAGTGCTAACCTTTCAGCTGAAGAAGAAGAGAAATTACTTGATGTGCTTAAAGCTCACCGACCAGCCATTGGATACTCTCTTGATGATCTTAAAGGTATAAGCCCAGCTCTATGTATGCATAAAATTAATTTGGAGGAGATGCAAAACCTGTTGTTGATTATCAACGCCGTCTCCATCCAAAAATGAAGGAAGTGGTAAGGAAAGAGGTAATAAGACTTATTGAAGCTGGTATCATTTATCCCATAGCTGATAGTAAGTGGGTTAGTCCAGTTCATTGTGTTCCTAAAAAGGGTGGAATGACTGTTGTTCCAAATGATGAGGATGAACTTGTAGCTCAACGCACTGTTGTTGGTTATAGAATGTGTATTGATTTCAGGAAGTTAAACAAAGCAACTCGTAAAGATCATTACCCATTGCCATTTATTGATCAAATGTTAGAAAGGTTATCTAAACACTCTCACTTTTGCTATTTAGATGGTTATTCAGGTTTCTCCCAAATTCCTGTTCATAAAGATGATCAAGAGAAAACCACTTTTACATGTCCATTTGGTACATTTGCTTATAGGAGAATGCCATTCGGTTTGTGCAATGCTCCTGCTACTTTTCAAAGATGCATGAATGCTATATTTGCTGATTATATTGAAAAGATAATGGAAGTCTTTATGGATGATTTTTCTGTGTATGGTACTTCCTTCGATAATTGCTTGTTCAACCTTAACAAAGTTTTGCAGCGTTGTGAAGACCAACACTTAGTTTTAAACTGGGAGAAGTGTCACTTCATGGTTACTGAAGGTATTGTTCTTGGGCATAAGATTTCTGGAAAGGAATAGAAGTTGACCCAGCAAAGATAGAAGCTATTGAAAAGCTCCATTCCCAAGGGATCTCAAAGGTATAAGAAGTTTTCTTGGGCATGCAGGTTTTTACCGTAGGTTTATTAAAGATTTCTCCAAAATATCAAAACCCTAACCAATCTTTTGCAAAAGGATGTTCCTTTCTCTTTTAATGATGATTGCATTGAGTCCTTTAATATTTTGAAGAATGCTTTAATAAGTGCTCCTATTATTCAACCTCCTGATTGGAATTGCCTTTTGAAATTATGTGTGATGCTAGTGATTATGCAGTTGGGGCTGTTTTGGGCCAACGTGTTGATAAGAAACTGAATGTTATTTATTATGCTAGTAGAACACTTGATGCTGCTCAAAGGAATTATGCCACAACTGAAAAAGAATTTTTAGCAGTGCTATTTGCTTGTGACAAGTTTAGACCTTATATTACTGATTCGAAAGTCACATTGCATACTGATCATTCTGCCATTAAATACTTAATGCATAAGAAAGATGCTAAGCCTAGATTAATAAGATGGGTACTTCTATTGCAAGAATTTGATTTACACATTGTTGATAGGAAAGGGGAAGATAATCAAGTAGCTGATCATCTTTCTAGAATGGAAAATATACCTGATGATCCTATTCCTATTAATGATAGCTTTGTTAATGAACAACTTGCAATTAATGTTTCTAGTGCTAAAGTTGCATCTCCATGGTTTGCCAATTATGCAAATTTTATTGTTGGTAAAGTTTTACCTCCACACTTCACTACTCAACAAAGAAAGAAATTCTTTTATGATCTTAGACATTATTTTTGGGATGATCCTTTTCTTTATAAGAAGAGTGTGGATGGTATTATTAGACGTTGTGTACCTGAGTATGAACAACAGGCTATTATAAGAGATTGTCATGACAGTCCCTATGGAGGACATCATGCAGGAGATCGTACAGGTGCAAAGGTATTACAGTCTGGTTTTTATTGGCCTACTTTATTTAAGGATTGTGCTGAATATGTTAAATCTTGTGATAAATGTCAAAGAGTAGGAAATATTGGTAGGAGAAATGAAATGCCTATGAACTATTCCTTACCACTTGAACCATTTGATGTGTGGGGTTTTGACTTTATGGGACCTTTCCCCGAATCAAAGACAAAGCATACTCATATTTTGGTTGCAGTGGATTATGTTACAAAGTGGGTGGAAGCAATTCCAACCAAAAGTGCAGATCATGCCACGCAATGAAGATGCTTCAGGACATCATTTTCCCCAGGTTTGGTGTTCCTAGGTTTTTAATTACTGATGGTGGTTCTCATTTCTTACATGGTATTCTTAGGAAAACTTTGGCAAAATATGATGTTAACCATAGAATTGCATCACCTTATCATCCCCAAACTAGTGGACAAGTTGAATTAAGTAATAGGGAAATTAAACTCATTTTGGAAAAGACAGTGAATAAGTCTAGGTCTGATTGGCCACTTAAAATTAACGATGCATTATGGGCTTATAGAACTGCTTTTAAAAATCCTATGGGAATGTCTCCTTATAAAATGGTTTATGGAAAAGCTTGTCATTTACCTGTTGAATTAGAACATAAAGCTAGATGGGCTATTAAACAATTGAACTTTGATTTTAAAACTGCTGGAGAGAAGAGAATTCTTGATTTAAACCTACTAGATGAATGGAGAAATGAAGCTTATGAAAGTGCCAGGATGTTTAAAGAAAAAGTTAAGATTTGGCATGACAAGAAAATTAAAAAAAAAATTCAAAGTAGGTGATCAAGTGCTATTATACAACTCTCGTTTCAAGTTTTCTGCAGGTAAGTTAGCTTCAAAGTGGCAGGGACCATTAGTGATACAGGAAGTATACCGTTCAGGAGCTATCCGTCTTCATGGTGATATGAAAGGTAAACCTCATGTGTTAATGGACAACGCCTTAAACATTATATTGCAGGAAAAAGCTTCATTGGAAAGGTGGAGGAATTCATTTTACAGACACCGGAGGAGGTAATTGCAAAGAAGTTTGCAGTTTCAGAAATCCAAAATCAATAAAAGGTAACTTTTACTCTGGAAAGTTTCTCGGAATTGCGTAAATTTTACGGACATCATTTTTTATGGAAATTAACGTGTGGGACAAGAAAATGGAAGGAACGGAGCCGAGGAGAAAAGAGGGGGTCCCACGCGGCCAGATTCTTTGGCCGCGTGGGCCCACTCCTTTTGCCCCTCGGAGTCCCGTTCGTCTCGTTTTCGACTCCGACGCTTCGTCTTGACCTAAAAACCGTCAATATATACCCCTTTGTCATCTAATCTCGCACCGAGAGCTTTCGAGCGATCTTTGCTTTTGCTGTTTCTGTCTGTCAGGTTTTAGCCATGTCTAGCTCCGGATCCGATCATGAGGGGGAGAGCTTCCCCAAGGGAGGTGTTGTGAACCGCTACCTCAACTCCGTGATGGCACCAATGAAGACCTTGTCCTTCAAGGAGGGCGCGATGCTCATAGAGGAGGTGAAGGCTCCCAAGATCATTGGCACGGTGGAGGAGAGGCTGGAGGACCTGGAACAGAAGATCTTCAGGTATAATACTGTTGTTGAACGCAGCCTTGATGCTCATCACTTCATGAACCTGGAGCTGGAGAAGAAGGTTGAAGAGTACAAGGAGAGGCTGGAGGACTTGGAGAAGAGGTATCTACATGTCACATCTGAGTTGGACAAGCATCAAGCTCTACTGTGGGATGTGGAAAATCAAAACTGTGAGTATGAAGAGCGCTTCAAGAAGATTGCAGCAGCTGCTACCCTCAGGTATAATGATCCACCTAACTCCTTCTACAATGGGAGGCCTTTCCCATGGAAGAGGGCTGAATGGGAGGAAGAATATGAGAAAGAAGAGGCTGCAGCAGAGAAAGCACTGGCAGAACGTCAAGCTTGGGGGAGTTCCACCTAGTCTTTATCTTTACTAGTTTATCATATCTATCTAGTCATGGTGTGTTTTGCTTTTATCATTTAGTTATCAATCTCTTTTAGGCTTGTGTGAGCTCATGGAGCATTATCATGTATCCCTATCTTATGGTTTATCAATGAATATTAAAGTATGGTGTCATCCATGATTCTCTTGTTTGGAGATTTATGGGTAACACTCATGCAAATGAGCGTGGTTTATTTTAGAGGTTTCAGTCACATCTTGCCTTGAATTTAATTAACTTGAGTATGTTGGACAATTGTAGAATCTAGCTCAATATAAATAAGAAAAGAGTGAGTCATTATGACTTGAGAATTAATAAGTTTAAGGTTGAGATATAGTCTTGTAGCATAAAAAGTTGGGAATAGTTAATGAAAAGGATATGAAACACTCTTGTTAGAATCTAGTATCTTTTGAGCAAATTAATGATCATGGATGTGTCAATACTTATGCTCTTGTAAAGTGTATGAAAGGAAGGCACCCGAGGATTCGGTTAGCCATGGAAAGTGTGAGATAAAGGTTGTTTGAGCATAAGAACTTGATTGAAACATCCATGACTAAAGTTTGCACTAGTTACTAGTGAAGCAAGGGTGCAAATAATTTTATATCTGTCTTTTCATTTGTCTTCTTTAACTTGTTATCCAATGAGAGTTTATCTTGTCTTTAAACTTCAGTAAAGTATTAAACATTATGATGCTAGCCATAAGAGCAAAAGCATGTTAAAAATAGTGTGATTCAATTGTCCAACATACAATGGTTATTTGCTTTCAAAGTGTAAGGGGTGATTGCTAGAGCTTCTACTTATGCTGCCCTTATGTGTATGAGTTTTAATTCATTAATCTTACATTGCAATTGAATATGATGATGATACAATGCTCGTATTTATTTATCAACCATAAGTCCATTGATGCATGTAATGATCTATGTCCTTACTTACTTGAGGACAAGTAAGGGTTTAAGCTTGGGGGAGTTGATACGTGCATTTTATATCATCATCTATACCACTTATATCACCATATTAGGATGTTATTTGCATTATTATTCATTGTTTTTACATGTTTTAGATGATTTAGGGACTTTCACAAAGTCCCTATTTTTGTATTTAATTTCTGGGAGGCAGAAAACCTCCTTTTTCTTGTTTTTATGTTTCAGGAGCTACAGGGACCCAAATAAAAGGAAAATTGCACAGCTGGTTTTTCATCGGGAGAACACAGTGGGAAGAAGATCGAAGGGAGGAGAGCCACGAGGCCCAAAAGGGGGGCCCACGCGGCCAGATTCTGGCCGCGTGGGCCCACCATCTGGAGCCTCGGGCACTTCCTCGCCTGGGGCTTTTTAACGAGGTCTCCGTCTCGCCCGAAAAGTAACGCCCTAATTTTTACGAGACTATCCGAGGTCGCGGCGGCGGCGAAACTCCTGATTCCCTCCGAGGGGGATCAGATCCTGCTGCTCCGGAGCTCCGGAGAAGGGGGAAATCATCGTCATCGTCATCACCTCTCCTCCTTGGCGTGGGAGGAGGCCTCTACATCATCACCATCACCAAGACCAGCACCATCTCCATCATCATCTCCGTGATCCACTCCGTCCCCTCGTAGTTTGAGAGTTGCTATACCCTAGATACTTGTCTTGTGCTACTATTCATGTTTGTGATTGAGTACTTGTCATTATTTGGTGGTGAAGTTATATTTTCAGATTGTGTTGTACCACTTATGCCACTGAATATCACCATGTTTGCACGTTGTGAGTAGTTCCCGTATGTTCCTGAGGGCATAGGATGAATTGGCAATGATTTATATATGACATGTGTTGGTATTTTGTCTAGTGTTTATCTTTTTGTGTGATTCTATGATGGTGTTGTGCGAACGTCGACTGCACAACACTTCACCTATATGGGCTCATAGGAGAACACCGTAGTGTAATGGCGTGAGGGAGACTTGGGAGGACACGAAAGCCTGAGACCGAATCATTAAGTTACTTTACGGGGTATTAGTATCGGGGACCTAGAGCGTAATGCTATGGTGGGATTTTATATCTTAATAATTCTTGTGCTGTCATTTAATTGGCCACATGATCCATCATAAGGGGTTTAGTCTATTTATTTAGCTGTACCTAATAATAGCTCCGTCCGAAGAAGATTAAAACTAGACAAGATATTCAACGTGTTGTTTAATAAATCTATATGCCTAGCAATATCCATGCCGCCCTCGGGAACGTTTTCCACATATAAGTTACACATCACTTGAGCTTGTCCTCTTACACATAGAGGATTGGGCTTTCTCTCTCTTTGAGAGCTTTTACTTGTTACCATTTACTGCTGCATTGTCACTGTCTTGCAATTATACAATCGAAAATACCAAAAACACTTGCATCTTTTATTGTCTATTTATCATTTCTAATAACCAATACCTTCAGCTCCTCGTGGGTTCGACAACCTTTTCTATTCGAAAG